>APFE031327026.1:159855-237704 GCA_000404065.3 Pinus taeda
TTCTTCTATTATTTAAAACAATAATAACTAAACTACTCTCCGAATGACACTGAATCAATTCCAACCATTACTATTATAACATTTAAATCCCTAAATAAACTACTCTCGCATCACACTAATCAATTCCAACTTACTATTATAACATTTAAATCTCTACGTATACCTTTACGCAAGCACAAGCGAAATGAGGAATTTAAACCTCTGTCCTCCTCATACATAACACATTATTTTAGCACCCATTGCTAATTAAGCTACCGCATAAATTCTATATATAATTAAATATAAATATATGAAAGAAAATACCGTTATATAAAAATATATATAATTGTATACTTTATATAGTATCTCCCCCAATGTTCACTTTTAAGAGTATATACTCACTTTAATCATTCTTTAAGTTATTAAAAACTAAACATAATCGCAAAATATTATATTAAAGAAAATGAGGTAATTTTTATAAGGTATTAACTCACATATATGGAAACATCCCATACCTTTACGTAAACCGAAAACACTCTTTAACTAGATAGCGTTTAAAGTATGGTGTATTTGGTAACAATTTGTGTCGTTAAAAGTTTTGAGAAGCCTATGACTTTATTCTTCGAACCGTGGTAAGTTAGATATCTATTTGGATATCCAAACCATGGCGAATCTTATTTCCAACTCCAATGCAATATAAATGCTTTTGACATGCAAGAGGAATAGGGGTTGCGTTGCTGCTAACATGCCAAAGTCAACTTTGAGAGAAATATAAATGCAAGGCAACCCCTATTCCCCTTGCATGTCAGACTGCATTTATATTGCAGTGGAGTTGGAAATAGGAATCGCCCAAACCATAACCAGACGTACGTTTGCAAAAACAAACATAATAGAGAAAGAGGATGTCATTGAGACAGAGGCACACACTTTTATATTGTCACACCGTAATCGCAACACTCAGGGTAATCGTACCTAATTTTTATAGGAGTTGTCTATAGTGCGACTTTTTGGAAATTCCGGTGACGGAATCCGGCGGAGGAAATTGAGGTTAAATCTTGATTTGATGCAGTTAAAATGGTTTTTTAACTGTATATTTGTATTCAGCACCCTGAAAAACCCCTGGGACGCTTTGATTGTGCAGAAACTAGCTATCAAACTTGTGATTCCAATAAATTGCTGCCGGATTTTGACCAGAAAAACCCACCGGAAAAGCTTCCAAAAAGTTTCATTATAGACAACTGCATTTTCATACGTTTTTATATAACGATGGTTTGAGAACCTTTAACCATGAATGTAGTAAATTACTACAATAATTGTGACCATACGAGAATAGAGCACTTCGATTGGTAATTTATTAACCTTTGAACCTTTCAACTGTATTGAATTGAACTGATGACCGTATTCTGTTTGCTCCCAATGTGAATATCAAATCAACTACTTTCAAATCAAATACGAACAATTGCAGCTTTGAGGTCGATTATGAGCTGTCAAGGAGCAGGAGAGAATATATGGACAGGCCAACAACCATGATGTAATGCACAAAAGTAACACAGTTTAGACGATTAAACTCAAAATAAGAGGAGGAATGACATAGGTAGTCACTGTTGCACTTTTAAGCCAAATTTATATGGCGTAAACATAATTTTCCACTATCCGGGAACAATCTTGTACAGTACGAGTTATGTGTAGAAGAGTTGAAGCAAATCGTGATGTTTCAAGATTAAGTGTGCCAATTCAAATACCATTAACCTCATCTCACTACATGACCGTTAATTGTAACGGCCGTTGAAATTTCACATCAAAGAACCATAATACGTGGTAGCCACTGTTGCACTTTTAAGCCAAATTTATATGGCGTAAACATAATTTTCCACTATCCGGGAAGAATCTTGTACAGTACGAGTTATGTGTAGAAGAGTTGAAGCAAATCGTGATGTTGCAAGATTAAGTGTGCGAATTCAAATACCATTAACCTCATCTCACTACATGACCGTTAATTGTAACGGCCGTTGAAATTTCACATCAAAGAACCATAATACGTTTATTGTAGACTGTCGCCATCGTTGTTCAGCAATCCATCGCTACTATTTCGTAAACATACGGTTTTCATTACTTTCAGTATCAAGCAATGGATTTAGAAAGAAGAGCCGATGCAATATGACGAAATAGGTGAATAAAATGATGATGAAATTTCGCAGACAGGACAACATTGATGATGCGCAATTTGTATGCCCCAGGTATGTCAAATGCAAGGGTATAGGAAGATTGGTTTCTATAATGATACTGACAAAAATAAAATGATGCTTAGTCCATTACTGACAAAAATATGAAAATGTGAATCTGAGGCGATTTCATTTTGAAACAGTTTGGTGCCATGAATGTAACAATGAGATAAGATGGGGGGCTGAGATAAAACTGCTCAGATGTCCGTGCACCATGGTCGTATGCTTTGGATTAAACAACGGAATGCTTTTCATGACAAAATACAAAGATATAAACGATCAAATCTAACCATCTATAACTAGTACTGATGACGTAAGACAAAACCAAAGAGTCATGTCTAAGCATCCATGGTCATGCCCATTGCCAATGTAAGCAGCCTTCAATCAAATGCTAGTGCAAAGGAATATGAACATAATCTTATCATCCCTATAAATATGATCAATATCTTGAACCTCAATAGATAAAAATGGTTTCTCTCTACTAAACAACGGAGTTGAAAAGTCATTTTTTCCATATTATCATATTAATTGTTGATGCTTTTTTTATTTAGCAGGATATATAGGATTTATTTACTATATTTAGTATTTCTTATAATAATGATTAATTGTAATGTGAATATATTTGAAGATGATTTTTGCGTTCTCACATTTTCTAATTAAGATGATAAACATACCTTTATACATATCTGATCAAATCAAATACAACTAACTTCAACTACATCCTCAATGTCATAATCATACGTACCATTTATTGAAGTAATGATTAAATCAAATAGAGTCCCAGAATAACCAGCTAAAATGGTAATATTTTTTTTATTTTTATTTTCTAACGAGGGTAAAGCTCAAACTATGTGCGCGTTCTTGCACAGGGATATCTTGAAGTAGGATTCGCTGCACCACAATGTTTTAATAATACAGTGAAACCGAATCAAGGAAGATGCAATTGCATGAAGTCAGAGCCATTTTACTTCTCCGTTAACAAATTCAAATAACTCTTGCATGACGATTGGAACATGAAGCCATGAAACCTTAATTGAAAATGGGGAATAGCAAAGTAAAGTTGTTGACCATCGAGCAACGATACACATACCTAGATATTTAACAGAGCCAATAAATATTCAAACCATAACGAGTTTATTGAAGGGAAAAAATATTAAAACTTCAGAACTATGATCAATTGACCAGGAGTTAGTGATACACAAGCACCTAGAAATTTGATAAAACTTCGAATACTTAAACCAAAACGAATTTATTCAAGGGCAGAAATATTTAAGCTAAGAAAACTGACAGCACAACCAAACGTGTGGAAGTTTCAATAACCCCTGGCATCATAATCGTAGATGCGAGTCTTTGTTATTTTGGCTACTTGTAAACTTGATAAAGCCCGATAAAAATTAGGGGACACGTAAGATATAGCGGATTAGAATGGCTAAATAAAGTAAGTAGACGAAATCTTACTGAAATAAATTATAATTGTAATCATATCATATTACAGCTGATTTGATTAGGCATTATTACCGGACAACTGGGAATTACAAATTGGCATGGATTTCGAAGAAAGTATTACTATTTGATATAGTCACGATTTCAATAACAAATCATACAACACATTGGGTTTTGTAAAATTATTTAACATTCCATAGTGAATATGTGAATTTGTTTATTATTATTTAAATAAACAAATATTGTCTAAATTTTAAACATACATTACTATTCACCTTCACTTTTTGCACCTAGAGATGTAGTTGATTTTTGAAGTATTTTAATGTTTGTTTGAGATTTTTTAATTTTTTTTATATTTGTGTTATATTTCCAACTCAAACAGTTGACTTCCCAAACTAGTGTTTGCATATTCTCTTTCCTTGTAGACCCTCCAAGTGCAACGGGTTGCTGGAAAGATAGACAAGATATACAAGATAGGTGTGTAGAGATAGATTCTTTAGCTAAACAATTTCTCGTCTAATGAAATAGCTTTATATACACTAAATTCACATAAAAATATATTCAACATTAAGATAATACAAGATAATACATTGTATTGGAGGATAGTTTTTCTATGTATAATTTAGAATTAATTGCAAAATTGTAGTTGGATCTTGAGAGAATATTTCAACCTCACTTGGATCTCACAAACACTATAAGCATGTGTTGTACCCTGTAATTTAAAAAATATAATAAAACTGTTTTTTTGTGTATACCTCTTTTTTTAACTTGGTATGAGATGGTAGCGCTGAGTATACTCCTTTCACGAGAACCCAAGAGAATGAGAGGATTGGATTTGAATTTATCAGGTACTAAAGTTTGAACGGGCTAGATCTACGTGAGGAAGGGTAACTGATGTATCTAGTGTGAGGAAGCGTCCTCTTGGAGCGTGTACCAGAGTGGCAGAGGTCTCAATTTCCTTTCCTACAGCACCGTCCTCCATCATCTTGCAGCGACAGGGTGACTGTCAAGATTGAGGACCTGGAACGGAGTAAGGGACGACCCACTTCCAATCTTAACTCTGCAATCCTGGAAACCGTGGACATCCCATGAGTTTTCTTAATTTTTTCTCTGCAATAATCATTATTGGAGTCGTTGAATCTTGCATGTTTTTACAGCCCCGGTCGTTATTTTTTTTAATCACTCTATATGAAGAAGCATTTGATCCATAGAAACCAACAAGATCTCATTGATTGTCTGCTCGGTGTTATGGTTTGAGAGGATATATAATACGAATTAGATTGAGGGTCGAATGAGGAACAATAATGTGTTTCCTGAATTGAGTTCAATCCTTCCGGCAGCCCCGAATTAGATCGCTCCTCCAAACAACTCGCCAGTGGAAGCGATATCTCGCAGGAAGTATTTGTCGTTCGCTGGAGAAGGAAATAGAAGAAAACAATACTATGGGCCACCGATTCAAGTGTTGCGTGTGGGCTAGAGCCCAGCATTAGAAGGTAACCATTATAAAGTAATTGTTCACTTATTTTTTAAAGAAAAGATGAAGCAAATAGTGGTTGAGAAATTCAATGGGTAAATTTTTTTAATGGAAGATTAATGTTCAAATGAATTTAATGCACAAAAAAATTGTGGGCTTCAGTAAAAGGACAAGAACCAACCCCTCAAGATTCAAAATAATTATTTGATTGGCGGAAAAGGGAAGACAAGGCTAAATTTATTATAAAATTCTTCTGCCAAAATATGGGAAAAGTTAAGTCAAATACTTGGGGAAAAGGTTGTGAATGAAAGATTTACATTTGAAATTGTAGTTATTCAAATTTAAGATACATGAGGGAGTATCACTGGCTACACATATAAATGATTTAAAATTACTCATAAGATACTTGGGGAAACTCAAATGAAAATAGAAGATGAAGATACGAAAAATATTTTGTTAAACAATTTACCTTTCAATTATTGTAATGCTATTTTTACCCTCACTCAATTTTCTTCCATATCATTAAATAAAATGGTAGCACCTATTTTAGTAGAAGAAAAGAGAATAAAAACATGTGATGCAAAGGATAACTTACAACCTGATATAACAATATTTTCCAAGGTCAGGTTCCATAAAAATAAGAACTCGGTCAAATGCTTTATTGCCAAAAACATGGTTACACAACATTATATTATAAGATTGGTGCCAAAGATCTCTTAAATAGGAAATTAAAATAATCTATGAAATTAGATATTGTGGAAGACTTGTCTCAAGAAAACTTTGAGGACTTCTCATATTATGGTAGTGAAGATGAGTTCAATGTAGAACCTCTCAAATGTTTTTAAGCTATCAGTGATGTATGTTGTATCTAAGTTATATTTGGTGCACAACCAATTATTGTACAATGTTGCATAATAATTAGTGGTTCTAGGTGCTCGGAAACCCTTGAACACATCACTAGTTAGATTATGTTTATACTGTTATGGTTGGTTGTTCTTAGCACTCACAAACCGCTGAACAATAGCCATAGGTTATAGAATGAGATCCATGTGTACGAAGTTGGTCAAGTTGTTAGATCAACTTTTGAACAGATTCAATATTCAGACCATTTGCCTAACAACTGATGGATAGTCGAAAGTGAAATACTCGACAGATGGTGATTGTTCCATAAGATTGTTAATCACTTACAACTCTTATTACAAAAGCCTGGAAGAGCCGAGTTGTCAATATTATTGATCTTGCAAAGTTCATCATTTATGGCCTGAAGCAAGTGTACTTTAAATGAGCTGTAACGTAAGCTCCAAGAAGTGGAGAAAGAACGAGTGAAGTCCAGATGAATGTAGAGTGGGTAGAGTTGTTGATGAAGATGAGTGAGATAAATATTATTTTATTGTTATAATATGTGTTGTAATTGTGCATATAAGAATTAAGGGAGAGTGTTGGAAGATAATTGTTCCATGTATAATTTAGAATTAGTTTCAGATTTGTAGGTGGATGTTGAGATAATATCTCAACCTCCCTATTCATATTTCACATTGGTTGGATCTCAGAAGCACAAAAAATATGTGTTGTATCCATGTGATTTAAGTAATATAATAAAATTGTTCATTTATGTGTGTATACCTCAATTTTTAACTGATTATCTAGCATTAAGACACTCATGAAAAGTGTATACTATATGTCATTAATAGCTTTGCTTTATTTTATGCAATTTTTTTGTTACCAGTTGGTTCTTATCTCCAAATTATCCCTTTTCTTCTTATAATTATTCAATTATTATTTTCATCTAACATTCCTATATTCTTTAATTTCCCTTTTCTTATTTTATCAATTTTCTCTAATTCGCTTAGTTTATATTTTCCTTTTTACTTCCTTTATTTTATTATTTGTTTCAATTTCCCCATTTATGATTTTCATCCCTTGTGTATTAATCTGAATTCATGTGAGTTTTATGCTTTCCCACATGAATATTTCTCTTGAATATAATTTTACTTAATTTATTAATTGACTCTTTTTGTTTCATGTTCACCTCCTAATTTATGCTTATCATAACCAAACAATTTATTGTCGTTATTTCCAATTTACAATAATTTCCCACATGTTTTAGAATAACTAGGATACTTAATAAAGATAGAATTTCTTCATTTGATCTTTTAAGGTCTGATATAATTCTAACACAAACAATCCTCTTTTATATCTTTTCTAATTTGAAATAAACTTTTACTCTAGTATTAATTTTCACAAGTACTTCTTATCTTAGGCACTTTGGTCCATAATGTTCACATTAAGTTTACCTTTATGTTTCTTAAGACTAAGGGTATGTTGTAGAGGCTACAACCAGTCTCCAAAATTTTTCCCTGCACCCAATTTCGGAGCCTCCATTGAGAGTTTCACTTGATGACTACAAATAATCAAGTTCACTCTGCGAGCTTGTGCGATTCTTTTCATCCACCTTGGTGGATCACTTCCCCCTAGCTTTTTCATGTTGATGGCAATGTCATGCTTCCGACGATGTCCTAGTCATGCTCAAGGTTGTCGCTTCGTTTGTACATGTTGTGATCACTATGAAAACATCTATCGCACTCAAACACAGAGTCACATAAACTGTCGCACAAGCATCGTCACGGTTGACCAATGATCGATCACAAATGTTTCACTTGTCGCTCACACCGTCGGTCAGTCATGTTGATCATGCATGTCCGGATGATTCGAGTCGTCTCATCATCAAGTCATGTAAATGTGTATTTGCAAGATAATATATGCATTCTTCACTCATTCACACACTTAGTCATTTTGTTGAAGTTCTGACAACTGGAATCCCATCTGACAGTCGGACCATCACTCGACCATCGACTCGATCAACTGTCACCTAGAATAGCACAAAAGCACCAAGAAAGCTACTTCAAGTTATGCTGCCTACAAGCAATTCAATCAATCTTCATGCTGGTCAACGAGAGAGTTTGACCTGGCAGCCACCCCATAACTGAATCCCCTAAAAAAATGCACGGATGCTATAGACCTTGTCCGCTCCGCTAACTGAGGAAATTGTGCAGACAAACTGGGCAGACACCCAGTGCTTGTCGCTGTCTCACTCAGAAAATTGTGTAGCTTTCCCAGTTAGCCCTCCTGAAAGTCGATCGGGTGCTCACCAAGAAAATTGCACAGTTTTCATGAGTAAGTCCTCTACTGCCTAGCAGTCTGCTTAGCTAGGAAACTATACAGAGGTGATTAGCAGTCCAGCCTCCCAAAATCGGCGCAAGTTTTCCCGCCTGGATCTCCCAGCAACTGACTACGAGTTCCCTCCAAGAATTGTGAAATTTTTGCTGCCAAGCTCTAGCAGGTGACTGCCAGCTCCCTTCAGGAATTGCGTATTTTTTTGCTACCAGTGACACAACAGCTGACTGCTAGTTCCCCTCAGGAACTGCGAAGTTTTTTCTGCCAGCGACACGACAGCTGCCAGTTCCCCCCAGGAATTGCGCAGTTTTAGATGCCAGGCTCCCACTCCCCACTCCTTCCAGAAATTGCATAGATTTTGTCTACTCAGCCTTCTCACAGCCCAGACTATTCCTCACAAAAACTGGACAGTTTTGTCCTCCAGCCAAGCTAGAACCTGCGGACAATCACTATCGATTCGAATTTCACATCTTCATCACTAGTGAGTATTGCACAGTTTTGATCAGCAGTGCTCGAAGCCTCCATCCCAGATCACAACCTTGTCTACTCTCCCACTCACCCTTATTCGAAACGATCATGCATCATGGTAGACTATGAGTTTTTTTGGATTTGATTTTATCTCTTCATGATTGATTGTAGATATAGGTACACAAATTCACATGGCATGGCGAAAAATGGGATGAACAAAGGGAGTACATGCAAAAGGACATGTTTCCCAATGGATGAAAAAACAATGCATGAAAGAGTTGTTCTCACGAATGGATGATCATGCAAAGATGCATTCACGGATGGATGGACGAGAAAACATGCAAGATGTGTTCATGGACGGACGAACATGCACTTTACATGAACCAATGACCATCGAGGACTTCGCACACTTTGTTATACGAAGGTGAAGCTGTGACACACCATGAGGACATCCATCACCCAAAAGTACTACAACTTCACATGCACACTAGCGCAGCATGAATGTACCAGCATTTTCATGTCGAGTCTAGTCATGAGTCATGTCGTCCACATCTCTACTATGGGCCATACTATTAATCAATGTAATGTAACGTGAAAGTCTAAGAGACCCACTTGTTGTATGAAGAGTCATGTAAAGTTGAAAAGTCATCAAAGTCAAACAATCATGATGGTAGTCGATTAACAACAAGGGTCAATTTCACCCTTGGCTATAAAAACCCCCTCATTTGTACATGAAAAGGACTTTTCACCTCAGCTCCTCCCACATAGCCTTGAGAGTCTGTAACCTTTTCCTTGAGGAGTAAGTAGTGGCTCCAATGCCCCTCACACGAGGTTAGTGATGTATGATGTAACGATGTGTCTTGGGACTTTCAGTTAATTTAAAAGCCTGCTAACAGGCCAACACATTTTCACACATGTATTGTAACTGTTGTAAGACTAATCTTGAACACTTGTAATGCACATTTCTTTAACGTGTGTTTAACACTTGACCTAATTCACTTGTTGTAATACATATATGTTAATGAAAATGTGTTGTATATGCTGTTAATTCTATCTCGCCTATGTTGACTACTCTCCTAGACATCAGACAGACCTTTCACATAAAACTTGTTATAACAACCATTGCACTCACGCGGACTAATCCGGTGAGTGTTATACGTGTTATCCTCCCTTGTGTGTTGTGACTACCACATCCGTGTGGACTGTTTCGTAGGAATCTATGCATGTCCTGTTGTGTTGTGTGTTCCTAGTAGAGTTGGGACTTCTCCCAACTGACTTGGGACTCACTCCCACCTTCTCCCTCTATAGTGAAAGAACCATTGACACAAGTGACACTTACAATCAATAGGCACGCGAACCTCACTTCTCGAAACACAAATCAGACCACTCTCCTATGCTGACAATTAGGAAAATGTTTAAGATAATGGAAACTAGGCCATCGTACTGGATGGGACTCCTACACCAAATGGTGTGAGGTCTAGTTGGGATTTCATACTAGGGAGATCCCCTGATGTTGGCAGGTCCAACACCATCAACATTTTGGCCCTAGAAGGAGGGATAGATGACAAGATGAGCTCGTACATCTGGGTTGAATATCTTACCCAATGAATCATACAAAATTCATGCTCTCGGGGTGTTTCTCTCATTCCTCCTTTAATGAGCTATCAATCCTTGATGAGCTTCTTAATCACTTGTCATTGTTAAAGTTTGACGATAAGGACATAACGTCCGTAATCAAGCACAATTATGAATTTCTTCATTTATGTGAATCTCATGAAATTGATAGTGATGAGCTTGTTTGCGTACTCTTCTTCCTCACCCTTGAAGGTCATGCTAATCGATGGTTTCATACCCTGCCACCTGCTTCTATCCATTCCCTTGTCACGTTCCTCAAGGAGCTCCATCAAGCCCTCAATGAGTGTGACCACCAAGATGTCTATGAAAGAATCTCTCATTTAAGAATGAAGCCTAGTGAATTAGTTGAGGACTTTGCTACCCACTTCCTTCACCTCTTCCTTGAAATTCCTAAACGGTTTGTGGACCTTGACTTCATGAGTCAAGAGCTGAAATGCTTGGCATATGTCTCTCAAAAACGGTGAACCTCCTGATTTCTCTTCTTCCTTGACTCTTGTATATTAGGGGACACCTTATTTCTCGAAGAGGGTGCCAACTCGGAGGGACTGCAAAGCTAAGAAATCTTTGTGGCAGGTACCCCCTCCCAGCCATTGCAAATTTTGAAGAATCTATACAATATGTTCCCAATCCATCTTCTCGACTGTCTCATGCCCCAACAAAGAAAATTCCAGAATGGTTAAGAAAGCCTATGGTCAAAAATCATCCCTCCATTTTGCAAAAGGACATCATTGTTTCTAACCCACGTCTTGAGTCTAATCTGCATCTCTACCATCCTCCATCATCTATAAGCCATGACCCCTTGCACCATGACTCACTTGAATGATCTACTTCACAAGCTAGTTGCACAAACTCTCTTGATTCTCGAGCTACTTGCTCAATTTGCAGTGATGTGCAAGGCATTTTCATCATACTAATGGAGGAGCATGATGTTGAAGACACAATCAATTCCTATCAAAATATTGAGCTTCCATTCTTGATCGATCCTCGTTCCACAAATCTTGGTGAAACATCATACACAATCAATTCTTTTGATCAACCTCCAGTCTTTGGCTGTCATCACTCCCACGCATCTATATGTTTTGATGAATGCCCAAGCAGATCATATGATCTATTTTCATGTCATGTACACTCTAACTCAGATCTGGAATGCGCACCGGTCAAAGTAGACATCCATATCAAAGCTTCATCTACACCTCACTTGCATGTGTGTCCTATCATTCACAATGCATCAACATGTGTCGGAGACACTCCGTGTTCTCTTATTTCCTCATCCTATGAGTTATCTCCTCGATCGACATGAGCCAATGAGGTTGTCCATGATGAAAATAGTCTCAACACACAAGACTCTTCCCACTCATCATCATCTTGTGTGTTTCATGAAGACAGCTCGTCAAGTCAATTTGTTGAAAATTTTGATGAACCCTGTGACAGAGATGGTTGTGATTCTAAGAGAAGTTTTGAAATCATTAGCAACAACCATCCTCAAGCCATGCATGATCTAGTTCACATCTCAAAATACCATTTTTCAATTCTGGAAATGATCTGGGTCCGAGTGTGACAAAAGACCCTCCGAGACCTTTTACTTACGTGATGTGTTAAATTGCATTTTTAAAAGAACATAAATGAATATATATGAATGATGTAAAGAAGAGGAACATGAAATTCATCAATAGATGAAAACATAAGCCATTGATAACATAATTCGTCCAAGAGGGACTACATCTATGGACCCCAGTGTCAAGATGGTGTAGGCTGCTACATTAAGTGTTGTCAATAGTGATGATGTACATAAGAGGTGGCATTTCTATCATACAAGGAAAATTTCCTCACGTAAGAGTGGCGCCAAGAGATGTTCCACTACAGGAACTCTTAGTCAAAAAGGACTCCTATCAGTATGACACAAACTCATGCATGATGATAATGAACATCTGGTCAACATGGCATAAAAGGGATTTCAATGCAATCATACATGGTGACACATGAATATCCCATCAACATAACGACAAAGGGATATCAAACAAAACATGACAAATCATGACAACAAGTACATCCCACAAATGAATCCACAACACATCAAGCAGGAATCATGAAACAAGTAAGAAATAAGATCCCACATCAAACATCAAAGAGGGATCTGTGCAGCACAATGCATAGCAAAAGAAGTACATGAACGCACTGCATATACCTCACATCCAAGGGCCATCTGAAGAAGAGGATGTCAAACTGTTGAAGTTAGTTGTACCATCAATCTTGCTGTGTCGAATCTCATGGAAATCGCTGCTCGCACATGAACACTAACACCTCAACTCCACTTTGAAAAGTGGCCCAAAAATGAAATGAGCAAATGAAAAATATGAACACACCATCCGATTTGTGGTGTCGAATAGTGCAAAATCAATTGTCAAATTTCTGAAATCTGAGAAAATGGAAATCTAGGGTTCAAGGAATCTTTTAGATTCCCCCTAGATTCCTCAAAGATTCCCTCCTCTGGAACCTCTGCAAGTTAGCTGCCCAGATTAGGAAGCTTACAGTACCATCAGGTTCATGTCATCGAGAGGTGTAGGATTGACATAAAATTTGTCCAATTTGGACACTGCAAAAATTTCACCCTCCTGAGAATTTCGCCTAATCATGGTTCCACCTACAATAAATTAATTAAAAAAATTACAGTCTCATTTTCTGTGCCTACTCCCACATCCTCCATGTGTGGGTGCATTGAGAAAATAGGTTTATTTATAAAATCATGGGTGGAGTAACCAATGAATTGGTTTTGCGCGGTGGTAATAATAGGATTTCGTTGAGGAGGGGTCGAGAGGTCAAGTCCCGCCCCTCGAAATTAACCCACATAACATTTTTTGGTTAAAGTTACGGTGGAAGGTCCACTATCTTGTGTGGTCTTCCCCCATTCCCGTTAGCAGTTAGGTGTATATGGGAGGTGGCGAGGGTATCGGGGTTGATAGCCCGCACTCCCACCTTTAATGTTTGTTGAGCGGCTCTAGGGGTGGCAAGGTCACAACTACCCACCCCTTAATTTAAACATTTGTTTGATGGTTGAGGGAGGGTCGGTATGAGTCATGGCCTGTCGGCCCATAATTAGTATATTTTAATGTATTGGATATGGGAGGCAATGGGGTTGGTGGCCCACCACCCCAAGTTATATTTTTTATTTTTGTTTTATTTAAACAACAATTGGCCATTTTTGAAAATTCGAAAAATGACCAAAGGACAAAAATTAAACAAGCCACAAATTCACCCAAAATATGGCCCAGGTTGGTCGAATTTTTCCCAACTTGCTACCTCCTTAAGCTTGCCCAGTGAGCAAAAGTTAACCAAAACTTTGATTGGCTCATTCTCCCTCATATGAGCTCGAATTGATGAACCATTCACACCACCGCGATCAGGATGATGAGATTTATGGTCTGGTCCTTGTTTCAGAGCATTATGATCATGTTGATTTTCAAGATTCCATCAGCCCTCTTTGTCTTCTATATGTCCCTAGAGCCACCTAGACCAATCCTCCCCACTGAGGAGCTTTTGGTCCTCCAAAAGCATGACAAATAATCTGCAAATTTTTTGTACCTAGTTTGCATCACAAGTGTCCTTAAAAACATCCCACTTCCATCTCCTTCACCTTTGTTCTTCAGAGCCTTAAGCGATGATCCGACACCCGCAACCTCTGCAACTTGTAGTACATTGTTTGCAAATTACATGCTTGACTTACATGACCAACTAATGACCCAAGCATCCCATACTTACTGCGATTTTATAACACGTACTCAATGGTCAAGTTTACATCAAAATGGAAACAATACCCCAACTACAAAAGCAATGCCAACATATCATTGTTGCTTCAACAAGTGATGGCAAACTCACCATCACTGCAACACATGATTTACAAAAAATAAGGCCAACACAAGTGATGGAAACACAACATCACTTTCACAGTTTATCATGCAACTCCAAAATAAGACCAGACATTACTGTTGCCTAACAAGTGATGGAAAACACATCATCACTTTTAAATTTTAAAATGCAACAAATGATTTGCAAAAGCACGACCATGGAAAGCTAACATATCTAGAAACTATTTTTCACTTATCAATGTGAATTGGTCACCCTCCTATGGTGGTTTTACTTGTCGAATAATTGTTTCACCTCGTTCAAGCACTGATGCTTTGTCTTTAAGGTGATGCTCTGGATGGAGCCTCCAACATGTGGCTCTTTGATGGCCACTTTTGTCGCAATGACTGTGATACATCTTCTTCATCCAGATCTGCTTAACATGTTTCTTTCCTTGCAGTTGAGAGGGTCTTTTATGCCTCATCCTTTTGTGTGCTGCTATTGTTGGCATTACGATGCATGTGTTGTAGTTGATGGCAACCCACTTGTAGCAGAAAAACTCACCTATATATAACTAGATGAATCTACAGAAGAGATATCAGATGTGACAAAATACATGGTAGTTGATGTGATGCAGAGCAGTTCAAAGGAATCAGTTAAGAAGTAATGTACAATGGCAACTCACTAAGATGACAGTTCACAGTGAAACAAGTTAACATTGCCATTAAGTCCAAAGGGGGAGATTGTTGGCATTATGATACAAGTGTTGTCCTTGATGGTAACTCACTAAGATGAAAGATCTAAGCACTACAGGTTAACAACAAAGAATTACAGTTCAAGCCACATAGAATGAAGAAAGAAAGGTATACGTAGGTTCACCTTGACCATGCTGCGTATACATGTGGGTTAACTATATAAAATAAGTGTATACGCACACATGCACTTTCATAGAAAGAAGAGTGTGTATATCTTGGGAAAACAAGTTTTTGGGTCCAAGGTATTTCTTTGGTCCAAGGTATCTGACCCAAGGTATTTGGTCTATGTTATTGGTCGAAGGTATTGGCCCTAAGTGGTTTTGGTCCATGGTATTGAGAAAGGCCTAAAACTATATAAGGAGGAGAAGTTCATTAGGCCAAGTCAAGCAAGTATTGAATATCTGATGAAGTATGAGATCAAGCATGCAGGTTATGGGTTTGTGATGCTTTTCTTAATCTGAACTAAGGATGCACCTATGTGG
The DNA here is from genome assembly GCA_000404065.3 of Pinus taeda. Taxonomy (NCBI): domain Eukaryota; kingdom Viridiplantae; phylum Streptophyta; class Pinopsida; order Pinales; family Pinaceae; genus Pinus; species Pinus taeda. Next base: position 175,328 of record APFE031327026.1, read on the forward strand.
ATGATGGATAGGGATCCTAAGGCTTGAAATGTATTATCATTATGTGGTTTGATCTTGAACATTCTAGATTTGAATACTAACGCATGCTTTTATTATATAAATGTGATGATCTAGGTATGAATGAAGTCTGAAATAGTTGTGATGCTTTAAGTTAGCATTTCCAGATCTGTACGTAGGTTGGCTTTGGCAAAATGGCGTATACACGCCGATTCAACATACATAAGTAGCACATACATCACAAGATGGAATTTTCAGATTTGTACACTAGTTTCCCTTGGTAAACGAGCATATGCACGCTGGTTCAGCTTATGGATGTAGCATATATCTTCTAAAGTATGGTCTATAAGGGTTTTGTTTGCTATTGCAGTATTCAGGGATTTGCATTATGTTCTGGTGATTGTTTTCTGGTAACAATATTCTGCATATTCAGATTGGTTGATTGTGATTAGCTTCAGTATTTATGGATGAAATCTATGATGGATCAGGATCATAATGACTTATCATTATGTGATTTGACAATGACTCAACTAGATCTGATCACTAGCACATGTTTCATCCTCTATGTGTGATTATGTCTGAAGTCTGGAAGTACAGCAAAGTGTTTGCAGATCTGCACGCTAGTTTGCTTCAGGGAAGCTGTGTATACATGCAGGCTGGCTTCTGCCAAATAGAGTATACAATCTGAAGCATGGTTTTAAGATGATAGCTGATTTTGAATGATAATGTAACTCAGAACTATGTATGGATCTATCTGTTGCAGTTGATTGGTTAAAGTATGAATGAATGATTGATTCAGTTTTGTTAGAGGTTCAGAGGTTCTCATTGAATGATTGAGTTTGGTTGATTCAAATTGAGTTTTAGTGATTGGTTAATGCAATGGTTGTATTGCAGTGATGATTGTTTTTGAGCTTCAATATTGTTGATGGGTCCAATATGAAAATTGGATGAAATGTGGCCTTCAGATTATGATGTTGTGTTCCAGGAGTATCCAGTTTGAAAATTTATGAAACACGATCCTTGGAGGAAGAGAGAAGGTTGTAGCCTTCTGTAGGCTGGCACCTACGTACTGGTAAACTTATTGGCCAATATAAGAGACAGGGGGTTGTAGCTCCCTTCCAGTAGAAGCTAGAGAACGGGAGAAGGTTGTAGCCTTCTGGAGGTAGAATCTTACGTACTGGTATGAGTCTAGGCTAGTACAATGTTGTAAACAACTTTTCTTAATATTAAAAGAAGACAGAGATGATAGTAGCAGGTGGTTTTCACCCACATTGGGTTTCCCTTAAATCATGGTGTTCATGTGTGTTTCTTATGTGTGATGATCTGTTCTTTTTTCACTGCACCTAGTTACTATTTATATGGTTAATGAAGTTCTGATACATTGATTAAAGATCAACATATGATGAATTGACTAAATCATAAGTTTGTTGGATATACACTAGTTGCATTAAACACATTTGCGTGTACACGCGACTTCCCTTAACTGAAGTAGTGTATATGAATCTGATTATGGAAATGAAAAAATTATTGATTTGCTAATACTGATTGACCCCCCCTTCTCAGTATTATTTCCAGCAATTGGTATCAGAGTAGGTCCTTTGGTAGAAGCTTGATCGCTTGAAGGAGATCCATAGAACAATGGGAAAGAATCTAAATAAGAAAGTGCCTTAGAAGAAGAAGACATTTCAAAGGAACTATGACAGTGGGAGAATCAATTGGGGAATATGTGGAAGCAACGCTTCAGATTTAAAATCACCTCAGAATGAAGATGAACAAGAAAAATAACTAACAGGTATGAATTTGTTATCCTTTGGTGATACATTTCTGCATCCATTTGAAGATGATGAAAGTGATAGCGAAACAACTAAATTTAATCTTATGGGTGAGGAAGAAAGATATCAAATAGAGGTAGAATTTAAAAGGCTTACAGACAAAATTAGATATTAACAAGATCTATTGGACAAAAGGGAATGTGCCTTTAAAGAAGAAGCTACCAAACTAAAAGCTCAACGAGAGGAAGGAAACAAGGTAAGGAAGCAATTCAAGGAAAAGGAAGATAAATGTCAAAAGCTATAGGATGAAGCGACATCATTAAGAAATTAAGTAAATGAAAGGAGCACAACAATCAGGAAACTCATAAATAGATCTAGTTACTATGAAAGTCTTAAAGCTAAGATCCTCTTGCTAAAAGAAAATATTGAAGAATCAAACAAGAAGAATAAATAACTACTCCAAGCTCTTGAAAAACAATAAAACGAAGTTCTTGAATTAAGACATCAGTTGGAAGAAGGAAGGAAAGCTGAAGGAATCATGAAGAAACAATATCTTGAAAAGGAAGAGCAACATCAGGTTGAGGTAAATATTCTAAAAGATAAATTAGAAGAAAAGGATAAGCTCTTATGATTTCAAGATAGTAGTAAGATCTTGGATGATATTCTTAGTAGTCAAAGGTCTCCTACTATCAAAACTGGTCTTGGTTTTCATCAATCTATTAAAGGTGAATCTAGTTCACAAAGTAAGACAAGGAACTCTAATGCAAAATCTAAAATGCTCAACAAGGAGATGAGAGGTGAATCCCATCAACAACCAAGGAAAGAAATTCTTCAAAGAAAATATTTTACTCCTAACTATGGAAGTGATAGTTGGTTATTTCCTCAAATGAATAATGTTGAATGTTATGTATGTCATAATTTTGGACATGTTGCAGCCAGATGCAGAGGTAGACAACCACACAGAAAGATCATCATGTTCCTTGCACTTTAAGGGATATTTTTTTGCTTGCAATATGTTTTGTCACAAAGCCATTGACTGCTATAGAAGGAATATGAAACATATGAGATGTTATGCATGTAACAATCTTGGACATATAGCAAAGGAATGCAGGAACAAAGTATGAGCACCATACCAAAAGGAGAAAACATCATCACACGAAGATATGGAAGAAGAAGGAAGTACAGTTAGAAAGATGTCACACAGCACGATGTACAGACATGATAGACTTAGAGGAAGCTGAAAGAGTGAAACTTCAGTGTTATAAATCTCATACACAATTTTCATGAAGAGAAGTCGCGTATATGTTAGTTTTAGGAAAAGCAGTGGGACGAACTTTGGAAAAAGGATCTGATATGCTTCAGTCAATTATTTTCTCTGTTTGATAGTGGTTACAATCTGCTGATAATGTTTGGAAATTTATTGATACTCATAAGATGTTATTTTTGATCCTCACAAGTTAACTTAATGTATATGATTTCCTTGATACTTCTTGCTGATATATGCATGATCAGATCTGATAGTGAATAGATGGAACATGTTCAGAGGGAGAACATGCTATTCTTCTAATAAAGCATATTTGGCATTATGTTTAGAATTCTTTGGTACCTAATCAATGATGATGATGCTTATGATACATCTTGCTATGATACGGTTATGAGTTGCCCATTACAAAATCTCATATGATTCTTGGGGTCACATAGTTGGTGTTCAGATCAGATTTATGGATGATTCTTTGATGATGCATATAGTACATATATGTTGCTTACATGATGATCTTCATAAGGACAAAGAAAAGTACCAAGCTTAAGTACACAACTTCATTATTTAGTGATAAGCCACTCATTTCCTTTATGTTGCTATCATCATACCTCCAAAGATGTATAAAGTTCATATGGTGTAGTTATGATTTCTATAGTTCTTGCCTCTCACATGGTTAAGAATGGTTATTGTTGATGTTATCAAGAAATCTTGATAAATGACCATGAGCTGATGGTTTGTTAGATACATACTGCTATGCTGGAGACATGGATGATTACTTAAGTTGTTATTATGGCCACCAACAACCCCCCTTCTTATTTAGCATTATTACTAATACTAAATAAGTGGGGACCCTTAGTAAAAAAAAATCAAAAAAATGAATTAGTGCTAATATTTCCTTTTTAATAAACCTCACCATCATAAACTTAGGAAAATACCTTTTCAAAATCTAAAAAGCTTAAGTTTCATGGTGAGGAAAAATAAAGTCACTCCTTAAGGAATATCGCATCATAGAAAGGATAACATGATGCCTTCTTACAAGCCAAACTCTAAGTATGCGAGATTGCGATGCGAGATTACATAATGAAAAACAAATATTGCATCACATGCCTTCAAACGCACTTCCACTGGAAAACCACAGAAAACGCCGATATGCGATGACGCATATCGCACAATCGCACATCGCAAGAAATACATTAACACAAAATAAGCACATACTTTGATTACGCGATGTTGTGACAATGCGATATTGCGATATCGCGATAGAGCGACAAAGCGATCTTACGAAAGAATGACAGTGCGATATTGCGATATTGGGATCTTGCGATAATGCGATACAACGATCTGTGATATTGCAAAGCAAATCACAGAATTACTCCATCGCAAAATCTCTCGGCTCGCTCTTCGAAAATTGTTTCATAAAACGAGACCTGGTTATGCAGTTTAATGCTAATTAATGAGGTAGTTGCCAGTTGTTAATGAAATACGGTTTTGTGTTTATCCAGAAACCAATTCATGTAAGGTGATATAATTTTGCGTGTCTTTGGAATTTTAAAGCTTTCTTATCATTATTCCTTATTATTACTCTCACCTCACTTGTAAACTACAGGAAAAAAAAAGAATTATACGAAGCAATATACAGGAAACTATGGAGAAGAAAGGCAAGGCTCTGATGTCTGAAGTTAAAGAAATGGCACCTTTGTACACAGACACCACATGCAACAGAGACGCGGGTATTTCCACTTGGAAAGGCATGTATAATCTACTTGAGAAAGAGAATCCTAAGGTAATGGGGTTTACGACTACTGCAGGCTCACAAAATTCTTTTGAAGCATTCATTGTAGACTTAGCTTGTTCGTTCCTATACCAGCTAGTGACAAGGGCTAAAATTATCCCCTATACAGACATGTTTAAATGGGTACCAGACAACGCTGATATAAAAAACATACAGTTTAAGACTCAGGGTCAAGAGCTCTCGAAATCATTATTTTCACAAAATTTCAACTTTACATCTGCTACAAGAAAGCACGCAAGAGGCGAAAATCGCACCAAGCAAGCTCGGATTAAGAAACGAAGGAAGCTTCCGATGCACGATTAGTGCCTAGCACTAATCGCGAATCGCTGGGTAAAACTTCTTGAAATGGAAAGCCTCTAATTGCTCAGCTACTTGTAAGTCCCATAAATTTGGAAAAAATTATGTTAAAGATAAAAGGTAAATTTTGAATCCAAAAATCAGCGGTAATGGCCAGAAATATCCTCAAAAGTATTTAGTGAAACCACATAGTCAGTATATTACTCTCAAAAGCATCATCAGTTCTGTCGAAGATGTGGCACCAGCTCTTTCCGTTTCCGTTTTTGCAGCACAGTTAAAGGCTGAAGTCGCCTAACCAACTTTTTGCAATCAAATGCTAAATGCATGCTTGCGATGCTAAGGAGAAAATACAAAAATAGTTAGATATTAGATTTAATTTTAGGAATAGTTTTGCTTTATTTTTTCTATAGAAAGGACGGTGATTTAAACAGTATCTTGTATTTTTGTAAATAAGTTATATTTAGATGTAGTTAGTAGTATTTAAACCATTTTCATGCATTTAGAGAAGGGTCTAGAAATTTATCAAAAACTTGTCCTCAGAACATGCACTTTGCACCCTCCGAGGAGGTTTTGATGAATGAATGGAATAGGATTTATTGATTTTTGCCTTTGATATTTGCTACTGATGTTGCACTTCTGTACTCATAGTGGATGTTGGATTAAGAAGAGATAAATCATTATCGCTTGAAGCTCATGAGTAGAACTAGTTATAAATGGTACTTCTATCTCTTAACTGTTTCTATCTTTTGTGTTAAAGTGATATTTAAGTTCAATTTTTTATATGTTAATGCTTGAATACTTGAGTTATCATTTGGCATTTTTGTACGGTGATAGCTATTTATTTGTGCTTAATATATGAGTAGCTTACTGCGTGATATGTTTTTCACAATTGTTTCGCCTAACTTTTTATGTGAAGTGGTTCATCTATATTGAATTATTTTCTTATAACAGTTGAAGAATCTTTATTATTGATTGTTATTTGAAATCATTTTATATCGCACAAAAGAAAGATTACCTCGGGTTAGTATAGACTTAGAAGTTTATGTTTTATTAGAATACAATTGCATGTCATTAGATTAAAGTTAGAATTAGAGCATCTTAATTAGAAATTGTTAAACCAGAAACATCAATCTTTCTCACACACATACTTGAATTGGGAAACTGGTCTCATATGCCTAGTCGGACCCGCTATACCAAACGAAAAAGGAGCTGCCAACCAAGGTCTAGACGGGCGGGTATCCCCCTTGTTGCTGACCCAATTTTCGGGGCTTCAACATATTTGGTGTTAGAAGGAGGGATAGAACTATGAATGGCAAGTTAGTCCAAATCAAAATACCATTCTGAGAGTAAATCACCCTAACTATATCCCCCGACTTCTCCATTGCATTTAGAATCTTCAAATCCATAGTCAGAAGTCATAGGATCAACAACCATTGCTACAAACCCTAACATTTCAGAAAAATCTACTATTGAACCTCCTAAAGTTGAATCTTTGATTCACAAACTTCAAGGATTTTCTATATCTCCTCCAAGATCTGATAAATCTCAAGGCAGCGTGACCTTGCAATATAACCCTGCTCATCCTTTGACCAGATTAAAGAGCGAAAAGTTTGGTCTTCAGCCAACTGAGTTACCTCTACCCACTAGGTAAGGAGCAAGTAAATCACCTAAAGAGTCCAATAGCGAGACTCTCTCATCATCATCATCCATCTTAAATTCCTCACCGTGAAGTCAACCATCCACTCCTCCACTGCAGATCATTGTCCACCAGCATACAGGTATTTCTACATCTCCTTCTCAATCATCCAGAGTTATAATACCCTCATTTCCTCAACCTAACAGATCATCTTCTGCACTTCCTTCCATTAGTAAATTAGCGATGGCCCAATCTTCATGGAATAACCCAGGGGTAGTCTTAATGCCTGTGCCCTTGAGTCAACTGCCAACCCATCCTGAAAAATGGCTGCCTAAGTTCAATCCTGAAGAGGGCATGCTAGCGGAAGAGAATATTAGTAACTTATGCTATCTATAAACCTTAACAGAGTTACTAATGAAGATGTTGTTGTTCGACTTTTTCCTTATACTCTTCAGGGAACAGCCGGATCATGGTATTTTTCATTACCATCTGGATCTATCACCAGTTGGGATATCTTCTAGGAACAATTCCTCATTAAATTTGGTGATGATAGGTCTACGACAACGCTAATCAGTGACCTGTCAAACCTTCAGGCCCAGTCAAAAGAACCCATCAAAGATTTCAATTCACATTTCAATAAACTGTTAAACAAAATTCCTACTACTTCCAAGCCCAATGAAGAAGTGAGAAGTGAATGGTATATCACTGCTTTACCATCAAACATAGAAATCTTCGTGGACAAGGCTAATAAAACAACTTTAGCCGAAAACATGAAATAAGCAATAGCAGTAGAGAAACGTATAATATCCCTAGAAAAGAAAACCATGTTAGAGGAACGAAAATCAAAGAAGGTTACTTTCAAAGAAGATCCCAAGAAAAACAATCGAAAGATCCATTCAATTTAGAAGGATTGCAAAAAGTTTTGAAGACCATGTCTAACGAGATGGTCGACATCAAAAAACAAGTGGCAGAAAATTCTCCAAAAAGGCCCTACAGAGCTTTTAAGAGAAACCCTTGAATAGATTCAAAGCCTCGCAATGCTATTACAAGTGCGGAATCCAAGGAAGAAGAAGAGGAATTGCTACTAAAGGGAAAACCAGTGATGAAGAAGTTGTAGAATTACAAGGAATGTTGGATTTCATCCTCCCACAAGAAGAGGATCAAGAAGCATTCTCGGTTAGTACACAAAGTAGAAATCCGCTGGATCCTCCTCAAACTACCCCTAAGCCAAAGATCGCAAGCTTGGCAACGAAGGATAAAGTCACAGCCAAGAAAACGACACCCAAAGTGACTCAAACCAGCCCAGTCCAAACAGATTCATCTACTCCATCTAAAACACTGATCGTTTCGGATGAAATTGAGTACAATATCCTAGAAGACATGAAAAAGACTAGGGCGAGCATTACTTTTTACGAATTGAGCAAGTTAAAACACCAGCAAAAGATACTTTTGAAAGAGTTACATGCTGTGCCAGTTTCACCTTTGCCTGTCGCTGTAATTTCTCAAGCTTCCCATGATATGGGAAGACCTCCGACTAATGTGATTAACAAGATTGATCCAAATGATGTCGCATTAATTGGAGGTAGATCGAGATCTCATACTCCCCCCTTTCTTCTTACTTATGAATTTTTTAATAAAAATGTGCATAATTGCTTAGTGGATTCAGGAGCTTCATCGAATATTTTTCCAAAGTCAATATGCGCAAAATTGAAAGTTGAACTGCAGAAGTCTGCTGTGTGTATAGTCCAAGTAGATCAATCACAAGTCAAAGTGATTGACGAATTAAATCAAGTTACCATAAGGCTATCATCAAACCCAAAGGTATGTCAAGTTATCGACATTTTAGTTGCTGACATTCCAGAATTTTATGGCTTAATTCTTAGCAGGGATTGGTCAAAAAAACTTCATGGATACTTCGCAACTGACTGGTTGCACATGTGGCTGCCCTACAATGGTAAACCAAATCAGATAAAAGTTGAACGAGAGCGACATCAGAAATACATAGTAACGGAGCTAGAGGAAGAGAATGAACTAGTAGCATATAACAACAGTATTATTGGCAATTACTCAGTAGATTCTTTCCTAGGTAATTTTAATGCTCATACGTCACCTTATTTAGAACATTCTATTTTATCCCAAGTCGAATTTTTTTCTCAAACAGATAGTTCTAAATGTATCAATTTTTTAGATAGTCCTGTAAATAAATCTTTATTTTGGAAATTATTGTTTGATGGTTCTAAATCTAACGAAGGGGCAAGAGCAGGATGCACGCTAGTTAGTCCAGAAGGAGATAAAACTATGTTAATTTGTAGACTTGAATTTGATTACACCAACAATACAGCGGAATATGAGGCTTTAGTCCAAGGGTTGTACAAAGAAATTGGATTAGATATCAAATAGCTTCAAGTTTTTGGAGACTCTGAAATTGTAGTTAGACAGGTACGTAATACTATACATTGTTTATTAGGTCATTTAAAACATTATCAATCTTTAGTTCACGATCTGACTGAACATTTTATGGCATTTAATATTTCATCAATTCCCAGACTCCAGAATGCAAGTGCAGACCTCTTAGCTAATGTGGCTTCCAAACTTATCCCTTCAGGAGATTTTAGTCCAGATAGCTTCTCAATAGGATTAATCTTTACACCTTCTATTCCTAGTAACATCACAAATTGGAGAATATTCAACGATGATCCTGATATCGTGAGTTTTCTCACATCTGAAGGATCCTATGCCAATCAAATAATTGATGAAGACCGGCATGATCGACAATTGCAGCAAGATAGCACTAACAATGCTATACCTAAGTCGGTAGTCAAATTAGAAGACCTTTATGATTTGAAAGATCGGTTTAAAAGAGCTACTAATTCAAAACTCCAAAGTTCAACTTTGAACTACGAATTAGTAAATCTAGGAACTGATGCCAAACCACAGGACATCAATCTAGGCCTTGGCCTAACTCCTGAAGAAAAATTAGCTTATATCGGTCTTTTGAGACAGTACAAAAATGTTTTTTCTTGGAACTATGATGAACTTAAAACATATGACACTTCTATCATCCAACATACTATTCCAATGATGGATGATGAAAAACAGTCCAACAAAAGTTGAGAAAAATCCATCCCAATCTAGAAAACTAGATCAAATCTGAAATCAACAAGCTATTGAAAGCCAAAATAATTTTTCCTGTTCGACATTCTAAATGGGTCTCCAATATGGTTCCCATTAGAAAGAAAAACGGAGATATTAGAATCTGTATTGACTTTTGAAATCTTAATAAAACCTACCAAAAGGATAATTTTCCTTTGCCTCCTATGGAACAAATTTTGCAGGCAGTTGCTGGGTCAAAATTAATTTCCTTAGATGGATTTTCAGGATATAATCAAGTGTTGGTACATCCTGATGATCAATTGAAAACAACATTTAGAACCAAATGGGGTGCCTACGCATATCGAAAAATGCCTTTTGGCCTGATTAATGCTGGTGCCACATTTCAAAGAGCCATGGACATTGCATTCAAAGGTTTAGTTAATAAGATTGTGGTAATCTATTTGGATGATATAACTGTCTATTCCAAGAAACGAAGAAACCATCTTAGAGATTTAAAACAAATCTTCCAACTTTGTCTCAGGTATGGAATTTCACTTAACCCAAAAAAATCCTTTTTGCATTAAGTGAAGGAAAACTTCTAAGATTCATAGTATCAAAATCTGGAATCCATATTGATACTGACAGAATCAAAGAAATTTCTAAAATATACCTACCTCACAACAAAAAAACCATGCAATATTTCCTCGGCCAGATCAACTTTGTAAAGAGATTTATTCCATATTTTTCAAGAATTGTGTCTCCTTTACAAGCAATGATAAAAAAGAACTCAATCTTCAAATGGGGTCAAAATGAATATGAAGCATTCAATATAATCAAACAAGAAATTATTAATGCTCCACCTTTAGTAACTCCAAATTTTTCAGAGCCTTTTATTTATATACATTTGCCTATGACAGATCATACGCAGCGATACTTACTCAAGCTAATCAAGAAAAAGTAGAAGCTCTGATTGCTTTTTTCAGTTCAAATTTACAGGGGCCTGAATTAAATTATTCAGATGTGGAGAAACAAGCTTATGCTATTTTCAAAGAAATCAAATATTTCAGATCCTTTCTACTCAAAACGCATACCAAAATCATTGTACCATTTCCAACAGTTAGAAATTTTTTAGTGCAAAAATATCTGGGTGAGAAAAAATCCAATTTGGTTACTGCCTTACAAGAATATGATGTAGAAATCAAACTAGTAAGCATTGTAAAATGTCAAGACTTTTGCAAAATGCTGGCCGGAGCATTACTGATATTTGAAATTCCATCGACAGACATACAAGTGTATGAGGTAAGCCTAAACGATAATGAGTCATTATATACTGATATCATTTATTATCTAAAGAATGGATATGCTCCTTCACACCTCGATCATACCAAGAAAAGAGCTCTAAGGTTGAAAGCCAAACAATATCAACTCCTGAACAATGTTCTTTTTATAATAAATTATGATTCTATTCTCCTTAGATGTCTCGAAGAATTTGAAGCTAAAAAAGTTTTTCAGGAACTCCATGATGGGCCAGCAGGTGGACACTATGCTGGAGATGATATTGCACATAAAATCTTATGCGCAGGCTATTATTGGCCCACATTATTCAAAGACTCGCATAATTACCTGAGGAAATGTCAAGTCTGCGAAACCACTGCCAGAGGATAGAAGAAACCATCCTTGCCACTACAACCAGTAAATATTGAGCAGCCTTTTGATCAGTGGGGATTGGACATAATAGGTGAGATCGTTCCTCACTCTTCTAAGCAGCATAGATATATTCTTACAACAACAAATTACTTTACGAAATGGGTAGAAGTAGTTCCACTCAAGACAACTAATGCTGAACATATCATTGATTTCATAGATCAATTTATAATCACCAGGTTTGGGTTGCATTCGCTTTAATGTTTGATAATGCATCATACTTTTCTAGAAATGAAATGACTGAATTTGCACTCAAAAGAGGTTTCAAACTTAAATATTCTGCCAATTACTATACAGAAGGAATGGGTTAGCTAAATCTACAAATAAAAACCTAATCAGGATTATGAAACGAACAGTTGACCAAAATCATAAAAATTGGCATAAGTCTTTAATATATGCTTTATGGGCAGATCGAATAATGCAAAAAGCCTCCATCGGCACTTCTCCATTCAATTTAGTTTATGGAAAAGAAGTGGTTCTCCCAACTCATTTAGCAATTCCCTCTCCGTCTTTAGTTCAATATATTGATGAAGTACCAACTTCCTCCTTACAACTGAGGCAACTGGAAATAATCAAGTTAGAAGAACAACGAGAATAGACCAAAAGAAATAAAGCTCATCATCAAGCATTAGTAAAATCCTCTTTTGATTCAAACATGATGACCAGAAAAGAATTTCAGATGGGAGATCTAGTTTTAAAATGGGACAAGGCCCATGAGGAAAAAGGGAAACATACAAAATTTCAACGAATGTGGCTTGGTCCTTTTCAGATTGTGGAAGTTATAGGTCCGTCTACTTTTATGTTGCAGGATTTTAACAGGGAAAAGAGATTCTTTACCTGTTAACGGACAGATCCTTAAGAAATATTTTCCTTAGAAGAACATTCTTCTATTTTGTAGATTAGTTTTTTATTTTAATAAAACCAGTTGTGAATGGTTACATTAGGCATTTACAAAATAGACACCAATTCTCTTCCAGATTCTGATCTTTCGCTTGTATAAATAGAAAATATTTTAGAAAATTGATCTTTATTATTGAAAGATACAGTTAAAGACTCTAGCCTAGATATGATACTAGTTTCAACTTCATAAAATTTTATGAAAACAACCTTTAGTGAGAAATTTTTTTATATCAGTACAATGAAAGGTATCAATAACAAAATAAAGATTCTCTATAGAACAACTCTTTCCAAAAAAAACTTTACTATTGTCATCCAGAGCTATCTTAATAAAACAATGACTTCCTCCCTCCTAAGGAAATCAAAATTTTCAGAGGAACAATCCAAGGATACACTTTATCTTAAAGAGTGAGAGGTCTCATCACAAGCCATCTTATCATAATCATAGATATTATAACTTGCTGACTTTTCCAATACTGCATACCACAACAGGGCAATGACTCAAGATTGTTGCAATCAAAAGGCAAGGGGTCTCATCACGAGCCAACTTGTTCAACAAAATTATAAATCAAGTGAATGGCTATGTCATAAATTGGCTATCAAACCAAGACATTGTTCTTTAAGAGTAAAAGAAAATCAAAGCAATAGTTGTGGATGTGGATTCTTCTTTGAGAATTGTAGGTTTCTTTAAGTAGGATATAGGATCATTGCTAGGTAATAGGTAACCCTGTCGAGGCTATGAACGCCTGCTGGTAGCAGAGGCTCTACCTACGACAAATGAGCATATCTAGAACTACTTTACAGAGAAGACTTTGTTTTATCTTTATAAACCAAGTAATGATTGATGTAAATATAAGGACTAGCTTGAGGAAGCAAATAATCAAAGTTGAAAATAGTTGAAAAAAAATATCATTAACAGGTTAAAGCATAATGTACTTTATATTTCTATAATAAAGTTTAACTTTCTGGAAAATTTTATGTTTTGGAAGTTCAGAAAATTCAAAATAAAGACAAAGATAACTGGTTCTTCCAAGTGAATCGCCAATTATTATGGCCACCAACAACCCCCCTTCTTATTTAACATTATTACTCATACTAAATAAGTGGGGACCCTTAGTAAAAAAAAATTTAAAAATTGAATTAGTGCTAACATTTCCATTTTAATAAACCTCACCATCATAAACTTAGGAAAATACCTTTGCAAAATCTAAAAAGCTTAAGTTTCACGGTGAGGAAAAATAAAGTCACTCCTTAAGGAATATTGCATCGCAGAAAGGATAACAGGATGCCTTCTTACAAGCCAAACTCTAAGTATGCAAGACTGCGATGCAAGATTACATAATGAAAAAAAATATCGCATCGCATGCCTTCAAATGCACTTCCACTGGAAAACCACAGAAAATTCTGATATGCGATGACGCATATCGCAAAATCGCACATCACAAGAAATACATTAACACGAAATAAGCACATACTGCGATTACGCAATGTTGCGACAATGCGATATTGCGATATCGCGATATCACAATAGAGCAAAAAAGCGATCTTACAAATGAATGACAGTGCGATATTGCGATATTGTGATGTTGCGATAATGTGATACAGCGATCTGCGATATTGCAAAGCAAATCGCAGAATTACTCCATCGCAAAATCTCTTGGTTCACTCTTCGAAAGCTGTTTCATAAAACAAGACTTAGTTATGCTGTTTAATGCTAATTAGTGAGGTAGTTGCTAGTTGTTAATGAAATACGGTATTGTGTTTATCGAAAAACCAGTTCACATAAGGTGATACACTTTTGCATGTCTTTGGCATTTTAAAGATTTCTTGTCATTATTCCTTATTATTACTCTCACCTCACTTGTAAACTCCAGGAACAAAAAACAAAGAATTATATGAAGCAGTATACAGGAAACTATGGAGAAGAAAGGCAAGGCTCTGATGTCTGAAGTTAAAGAAATGGCACCTTTGTACATAGACACCACATGCAACAGAGACGCGACCATTTCCACTTGGAAAGGCATGTATAATCTACTTGAGAAAGAGAATCCTAAGGTAATGGGGGTTACGACTACTGCAGGCTCACAAAATTCTTTTGAAGCATTAGTTACAGACTTAGCTTGTTCGTTCCTATAACAGCTAGCGAAGAGGCCTAAAATTATCCCCTATACAGGCATGTTTAAATGGGTACTCGACAACGCTGACATAAAAAACAGATAGTTTAAGACTCAGGGTCAAGAGCTCTCAGAATCATTATTTTCACAAAATTTCAACTTTACATCCGCTACAAGAAAGCACGCAAGAGGCGAAAAACGCACCAAGGAAGCCCGGATTAAGAAACGGAGGCAATTTCTGATGCGCGATTAGCGCCTAGTGCTAATCGCGCATCGCTGGGTAAAACTTCTCGAAATGGAAAGCTTCTAATTGCTTAGCTACTTGTAAGTCCCATAAATTCGGAAAAAAGTATGTTAAAGATAAAAGGTAAATTTTGAATCCGAAAATCAGCGGTAATGGTCAGAAATATCCTCAAAAGTATTTAGTGAAACAACACAGTCAGTATATTACTCTCAAAAGCATCATCAGTTCTGCCGAAGATGTCGCACCAACTCTTGTCGTTTCTGTTTTTGCAGCACAGTTAAAGGCTGAAGTCGGCTAACCAACTTTTCGAAACCAAATGCTGAATGCATGCTTGCAATGCTAAGGAGCATATACATAAATAGTTAGATATTAGATTTAATTTTAGAAATAGTTTTGCTTTATTTTGTCTATAGAAAGGATGGTCATTTAAACTGCATCCTGTATTTTTGTAAATAAGTTATTTTTAGATGTATTTAGTAGTATTTAAACCCTTCTCATGCATTTAGAGAAGGGTCCAGAAATTTATCAAAAACTCGTCCTCAGAACATGCACTTTTGCACCCTCCGAGGAGGTTTTGATGAATGAATGGAATAGAATTTATTGATTTTTGCATTTGATATTTGCTACTGATGTTGCACTTCTGTACTCTTAGTGGATGTTGGATTAAGAAGAGATAAATCGTTATCGCTTGAAGCTCATGAGTAGAACTAGTTATAAATGGTACTTCTATCTCTTAACTGTTTCTATCTTTTGTGTTAAAGCGATATTTAAGTTCAGTGGTTTATATGTTAATGCTTGAATACTTGAGTTATCATTCAGCACTTTTGTACGGTGATAGCTATTTATTTGTGCTTAATATATGAGTAGCTTACTGTGTGATATGTTTTTCACAACTATTTTGCCTAACTTTTTATGTGAAGTGGTTCATCTATATTGAATTAGTTTCTTATAACAGTTGAATAATCTTTATTACCGTTTGTTACTTGAAATCATTTTAGATTGCACAGAAGAAGTTTCTGTTTTATTAGGATACAATTGCACGTCATTAGATTAAAGTTAGAATTAGAGCATCTTAATTAGGAACTGTTAAACCAGAAACATCAATCTTTCTCACACACACACTTGAATTGGGAAACTGATCCCATATCCCCAGTCGGACCCACTATACCAAACGGAAAAGGAGCTGCCAACCAAGGTCCAGACCGGGTAGGTATCCCCCTTGTTCTGACCCGATTTTTGGGACTTCAACAGTTGCATACTGACAGATATTATTATAGGTCTCATGAAGACATAACTATTTGAAGACATGGATATTCGAAGACATGGCTTACTTAGTCACATAATGATGATGACTTCTTACGTTATGATGATAGGTTGATACTCACATATTATCATGGTTGATGTTTATCAGACATGGGATGTTCTGTAGTGATGATACATGGTTGAATGTGGAAAGATCATGAAATTCTTAATGATGATGTGAATGATCATGTGATGACTATGGTGTTTTCTCATATGATATGGTGTGAATGGTTTTGTTACTACTTGGATATGATTCATGGAAGGAAACGAAGTAAGTTTATCTTGATGAGATCAAGAGGATGAGTTGATACATACATACTTTGTCACTGGTTGATGGTATCTACACTAACATTGACATATACAGGTTGTTGGTCTAGATGTTGTTGATAGATGCTTATGGAGTAGATCATACATGGTGTATGATAGTTGTTGATGACTATCATGACTCCACATATGCTCAGGGGGAGCATGGATGATATAGTACATCTCAGCATGAACAAAGGGGGAGCTCAATCAAAGATTTCAGCATGCACTTAGGGGGAGCATGACCCTTTGCCCTTGATGTCAAAGGGGGTGAGTGATTTGGTGTTATTGTTGCCATCAAGTCCAAAAGGGGAGATTGTTGGCATTACGATGCATGTGTTGTAGTTGATGGAAACCCACTTGTAGCAGAACAACTCACTTATATATAACTAGATGAATCTACAAAAGAGATATAAGATGTGATAGAATACATGGTAGTTGTGATGCAGGGAAGAGATATCAGTTGTGATAGAATACATGGTAGTTGTGATGCAGGGAAGAGATATCAAATGTGATAGAATACATGGTAGTTGATGTGATGCAAGGTAGTTCAAAGGAATCAGTTCAAAAGAAATGTGCAATGGAAACTCACTAAGATGATAGTTCATAGTGCAGCAAGTTAACATTGCCATCAAGCCCAAAGGGGGAGATTGTTGGCATTATGATACAGGTGTTGTACTTGATGGCAACTCACTTAGATGAAAGATCTAAGTACTACACGTTAACAATAAATAATTACAGTTCAAGCCACACAGAATGAAGAAGGAAAGTTATATGCAGGTTCACCTTGACCAAGCTACATATACACGTGGGTTAACTGTATAAAAGAAGCATATACGTACACATACACTATCACAGAAAGAAAAGCGTGTATATCTTGGGAAAACAAATTTTTGGGTCCAAGGTATTTCTTTGGTCCAAGGTATTTGACCCAAGGTATTTGGTCTGTGGTATTGGTGCTAAGTGGTTTTGGTCCACGGTATTGAGAAATCCCTAAAACTATATGAGGAGAAGATCATTAGGCCAAGTCAAGAAAGTATTGAATATCTGATGAAGTATGAGATCAAACATGTAGGTTATGGGTTTGTGATGCTTTTCTTGATACAAACTAAGGATGCACCTATGTGGATGATGGATCAGGATCCTAAGGCTTGAAATGTATTATCATTATGTGGTTTGATCTTGAACATTCTAGATCTGAATACTAATGCATGTTTTTATTATGTAAATGTGATGATCTAGGTATGAATGAAGTTTGAAATAGTTGTGATGCTTTAAGTTAGCATTTCTAGATCTGTACACAGGTTGGCTTTGGCAAAACAATGTATACATGCTGATTCAGCATACAGAAGTAGCGTATACATCACAGGATGGAATTTGCAGATCTGTACACTGGTTTCCCTTGGTAAAAGAGCGTATACACACTAGTTCAGCTTATGGATGTAGCATATATCTTTTGAAGTATGATCTATAAGGGTTTTGTTTGTTGTTGTAGTATTCAGGGTTCTGCATTGTGTTTTAGTGATTGTTTTCTGGTAACAACGTTCTACAGATTCAGACTGGTTGATTGTGATTAGCTTCAGTATTGATGGATGAAATCTATGATGGATTAGGATCATAATGACTTATCATTATGTGATCTGATAATGACTGGACTAGATCTGATCACTAACAGATGTTTCATCCTCTATGTGTGATTATGTTTGAAGTCTGGAAGTACAACAAAGTGTTTGTAGATCTACATGCTGGTTCGCTTCAGGGAAGCTGCGTATACATGTATGTTGGCTTCTACCAAATAGCGCATACAATCTAAAGCATGGTTTTAAGATGACAACTGATTCTGAATGATAATGTAACTTAGAACTATGTACTGATCTATCTGTTGCAGTTGATTGGTTAAAGTATGAATGAATGATTGATTCAGTCTTGTTAGAGGTTCATAGGTTCTCAGTGATTGATTGAGTTTGGTTGATTCAAATTGAGTTTCAGTGATTGGTTAATGCAATGGTTGTACTGCAGTGGTGATTGATTTTGAGCTTCAATGTTGTTGATGGGTCTAGTATGAAAATTGTATGAAACATGGCGTTCAGATTATGATGTTGTGTTCCAGGAGTATCCAGTATGAAAATTTATGAAACGCAGTCCCTGGAGGAAGAGAGAAGGTTGTAGCCTTCTGTAGGCCAAAACCTACGTATTGGTAAACATATCGGCTAGTATAAAAGCCAGGGGGTTGTATCTCCCTTCCAGTAGAAGTTGGAGGATGAGAGAAGGTTGTAGCCTTCTTCAGGTAGAAGCCTATGTACTGGTATGAGCCTGCGCTAGTACAATGTTGTAAACAACTTTTCTTAATATTAAAAGAAGACAGAGACTACAGCAGTAGGTGGTTTTCACCCACATTGGGTTTCCACCTTAAATCATGGTGTTGAGTGTTTCTTATGTGTGATGATCTGTTCTATTTTTACTGCACTTGGTTACTGTTTATATGGTTAATGAAGTTCTGATGCACTGATTAGAGATCAATATATGATGAATTAACTGAATCATAAGTTTGTTGGATATACGCTAGATGCATTAAACATAGTTGTGTGTACATGCGAGTTCCCTTAACTAAAGTAGCGTATATGAATTTGATTATGGAAATGAAAAAATTATTGATTTGCTGATACTGATTCACCCCCCCCTCTCAGTATTATTTCCAACAACTATTCTACATGTTCTTCAATGCCATGTTTTACGTTCATCATAAAAAACATGATTATAATCAAAATGAACATTCAAATATCGAAACTGGTTATACCTTTCCTTGCCATCTCTAGTGTAAGTATGGCGATGAGAGCTTGCCTCAGCCCATTCCTTGCAATGGAAACTGCCATGAGATGATGGGGATGCGTTCTTGTCATTATCTTTCCTTAACAATTTTGATGATGTCTCGGAAGAATATGACACCTTCGAGCATTCTCCCTTGGTGTATCTCAAGCCTGCAAATTGAGGTCTCTGCACAACATCCACTAGTTGAGTTACACCTTGGTTACTAACATCAAGTTATTTTTCCTCCTCGCGCCTCATCCAGTTAAGGAACCTCCTATTTGTCCCTATAATTGGGATCTCCACATCTCCAATAGAAATCATACTATGTGAAGACAAAACTGAGAGGAAATCAACATCTTTTACCTCCTCTATCGATTTGGAAAGAACTGATGAGGAGTTCTCATCATCTATTTTTGGTGGTTCACTAGCTGTCACAGCACATTCACCAACTTCCTTTCTAACATACCCAAGTCCTTCCTGATGGGGTAATTCTTCTACTTTGATGGGGTTGACAACGCCTTGGTCATTAACACCCAATCCTTTTCCTTCATAACCCATTATCTTCAACAGTTTGGAGCCAATTCCTGTGGTATGATTTAAAAAAATAGTGAAATCATCATTAGGACATATACATGAATTTGGAGAACTACTTTTTACCTCACATGGGTCACGTTGCAGCTTTTCCAAGGCCTCGTCCTTTGCTTGCAACTGTCGTAGAAAACTATGTTTCTCCTCTTTCTCCATGTAGAAGCATCTTCAATTCAGCGTTATCTGTTTGAAGACTTTGGTTGTTGTGCTTCAATTCTTTTAGGGCCTTTTTTGTGGCTTGCAATTGAAGATGCAATTGCTCCTTTTCCTTTATCTCTTTTTGTAGAGCTTCATACATTATTTCCACTCTTTTGGAAATTTTGAGCATGGTATCGTACATCGCTTTTTCATCCTCTGTCGCTACACGTTCCATTGTTCACGCTTGCAATTCACATCCATGCAAAGACTGCTTTGATAACACTTGATCTGGTTTTCTGTGTGACAAAGTACCCTTCCAAGGCTTTTTACTTCTATGATGTGTTAAGTTGCATTTTTAAAAGAACATAAATGAATACATCTACATGCTGTAAAGAAAAGAAACATGACATTCATGAACACATGAAAACATAAGCTGTTGATAACAGAGTTCATCCATGAGGGACTAAGTCTCCAGGCCCCGGTGTCAGGATGGTGCAGGCTGTTGCATTAAGTGTTGTCAATAGTGATGAAGTACATAAAAGGTGGTGTTTCTGTCATACAAGGAAAATTCCCTCATGTAGGAGTGGCGCCAAGATATGTTCCACTACAGGAACTCTGAGTGAAAACGGACTACTATCAGTATGACACAAACTCATGCATGATGATAATGAACATCCAACCAACATAGCATAAAAGGGATTTCAATGCACTCATACATGGAAACACATGAGTATCCCATCAACATAACAACAAAGTGATCTCAAACAAAACATGACAAATCATGACAACAAGTACATCCCACAAATGAATCCACGACACATCAAGCAGGAATCATGAAACAAGTAAGAAATGAGATCCCATATCAGACATCAAACAGGGATCTATGTAGCGCAATGCATAGCAAAAGAAGTACATGAACACACTGCATATACCTCACATCTAGGGGCCATCTGAAGAAGAGGATGTCAAACTGCTGAAGCTTGTCGTACCATCAATCTTGCTGCGTCGAATCTCATGGAAATGCCTGCTCGCACATGAATGCTGACACCTGCACTCAAGTTTGAAAAGTAGCCAAAAAATGAAATGATAAAGATTTATAAGTCTCTACTATAGATTTGTTCTTCCTCTCAGCGAAAGCCATCCTTTTGAAAATTTTACAATATTTTCATCTCTCTCTTGATCCACGCCTTTTACCAAAAAGGAATCAAAGCCATTAGAGGTATCCATGCCTCCACAATGTAATCCTAGTACCTTTATTATCCTAAATGATTGGTTCACAAGAAGAGCTATGAACTCTTCGAACCTGCTAAAGGCCCCATCTTTGGTCTTCCTAAAATATATTTAAGTTTTCTTGGAAAAATCATCAGTGAAAGTAACATAATACATATCGCCTGTCTATAAAGTTGATGACATGGATCACAGACATCTGAATAAAATAAATCAATAATTCCTCTAGATATATAGTTTATGCTTAGGGAACAAACCTTGACATGTTTATCGACTGCATATTCCTTGCACACCTCTCTCTCCTAGACCTTGAAGTAAAATAATCCATCCACCATTTTCCTCAAAATAAGTAGGGATCCATAGTCTAAGAGATTAAATATTTCGTGCTAGACATCGCATAGATTGTCACTACTGGTCAACAAATCTCTGTGCTTCATCGGATTTGCTAGCAGTTTGTAAAGGCCACCCTCCTTGACTCTTTTGGCCAATCATTGATTAGAATCAAGGTTGAAACGTTTGATGATTACTTTTTGGTGGCTAAATCCAGAATATTACCTTTCTACAAAGCCGATGACATGGATCATAGATATATGGGAAGGAAACCTTGGCATGCTTGTTCAGTGCACATCCCTTGCATGCCTCTCTATCTCCTTGACCTTGAAATCATGGAATCCAACCATGATTTTTTTCAAAAGAGGTAGGGAACCATAGTTTAGGAGTCTAAATCTACTGCGTTAGAGCTCACATAGATTTTCATTCTTGGTCAACAAATCTCTCTGCTTTTGAGATTTGCTAGGAGTTTTTAGAGGCCCTCCTCCTTGACTTATTTAGTTGGCACTTGATTCGAATCAAGGTTGAGATTTTCAATGATTACTTTTTGATGGTAAATAAAAACCCTTTACTTCAAATCCACTAGACAAGAAACCGATAGGAAATGTTTTAGTCATACATACCCCATGTGGATCCAATAGTCCTTCGTTTGGCACATGTAATGGGATGGATCCAAATCAAAATATTGTGTACTTGCCATTGTCACCAAACTCCATTTTCATGTTGTTCTTTCCAGTTAAGAGAGATTATTTGTTTTGGGATGTGTCTAGAGGCTTCACTGTTAATATAACACCCAACACCTAGAATCCACCATTTTTTTTTGGGTATTGACACTATCTCCCATTTGTATACATTATTCTTCATGATGGATTTACACTCCACCATGGCATCATGCCACACCTTCTTTATTCTTTCTTACTCATAACTAGAAATTTTTATATCAATAATGGAATATATCAATGCAACACAACTAGGGAACCTCTTAGGAGGATGCGTACCTAAATGGAAGTAGATGAAACACCATGCTTCTCCATTTCCTCCTGAGTGTCTATGTTAGCCACCTAGGCTTCTTGGATATACGGGAAGGAAAAAAATTCTATATTCCTATGCTGGAACCTATTTGAATTGCACATGGTATCCTTGAAACATACAGATCAACACGATGGGTAGGAAGTGTTGTTTCTCCTTAATTAATATTTTGCACTCTTGGAACTTCGAAGTCCATGTATTGTTATCTAGCTTCACATCTTAGCTTACTACTATATTCCTTTGAGAAGGAACATAGATATTGTAAGATTTAAAGGACTCATTGTACCCAACTAGAATACCCTCCAAGTTGGAGGGTTCAAGCTTCATCCTCTACTCCTATGGTACATGAATATAAAGTAGACTCTCGAACACATTGAAATGAAAAACATATGGTTTATCCCTTGTGAAGTCTTCCTTGGGAGTTTTTTCCATAAAAACCTTGTATGGACATCTATTTAGTATTTAGATTGCAATATAGCAAGCTTTTGCCCAAACGAACATGGGCAAATCTAAGTCATGAACCATAGATTTAGCAGTTTCTACTATAGACTTGTTCTTCCACTTAGAAACACCATCCTTTTGCAAATTTTACAGTATTGTCATCTCTCTCTTGATCCATTCCTTTTAGAAAAAAGGAATCAAAGTCATTAGAGGTATACATGCCTCCATAACGAAATCCTACTACCCTAATTATCCTAAATGATTGGTTCTCAACAAGATCTATGAACTCTTGGAACCTGTGGAAGGCCCCATATTTGGTCTTCCTAAAATATATTTAAGTTTTATTTGAAAAATCGTTAATGAAAGTAACATAATAAATATCACCTATCTATAAAGTTGGTGACATGGATCACAAACATATGAATGGACTAAATCATGAATCCCTCTAGATCTATAATTTATATTTAGGGAAGCAACCTTAACATGCTTATCAACTGCACATTCCTTGCATGCTTCTCTCTCCTAGACCTTGAAGTGAAGGAATCCATCAAAAATTTCCCTCAAAATAAATAGGGATCCATGGTATAAGAGACTAAATCTTTTGTGCTAGAGCTCACATAGATTTTCACTACCGGTCAGCCAATCTCTGTGCATCATTGGATTTGCTAGAAGTTTGTAAAGGCTACCCTTGTTGTCTCTTTTGTCTAAGACTTGATTAGAATCAAGGTTCAAATGATTGATGATTACTTTTTAGTGGCTAAAACCAGAGTATTATCTCTCTACAAAGTTGATGACATGGATCACATATATCTAAATGAACTAAACCAATAATCCCTTCAAATATATGCTTTCTTCATAGGAATAAAACCTTGGAATGCTTATTGAGTTCACATCCCTTGCATGCATCTCTATCTCCTTGACCTTGAAGTCATGGAATCCAACCATAATTTTGTTCAAAAGAGGGAGGGAACCATATTTTAGCAGACTAAATCCATTGTGCTAGAGCTCACATAGATTTTCGTTGTTGGTCAACAAATCTCTCTTATTCTGGGATTTGCTAGGAGTTTGTAAAGGCCACCCTCCTTGACTCCTTTAGCTAGCACTTGATTCCATTCAAGGCTTATATTTTCAATGATTACTTTTTTATGGTAAAAAAACCCTCTGCTTCAAATCTAATAGACGAGAAACCAAAAGGAATTTTTTTAGTCATACATAGCTCATGTTCCAATATATCTCCATTTTGCACATGTAATGGGATGGATCCAAATCCAACTATTGGGTACTTGCCATTGTCACCAAACTCCACTTCATATTGTTATCTTGTTCTTTCTAGTTAAGGGAGATAGTTTGTTTGGGGATGTGTCTAGAGGCTTCACTGTTAACATAACACCCAACACCTGGAATCCACCATTGTTTTTTTTGCTATGGACACTATCTCTCATATTATATACATCATTATTCATGATGGATTTGGACTCCACCATAGCATCCTACCACACCTTCTTTATTGTTTCTTCCTCATAACTAGAAATTTTTATGTCAATAATGGAAGACATCAATGCAACATAACTATGGAACCTTTTATGAGGATGGCTTACCTAAATAGAAGTAGATGAAGCACCATCCTTCTCTATTTCCTCATGCAGTGTCTGTGTAAGCCAATTAGGCTTCTTGGCTATACGGGAAGGAAAAACAATATCTATTCATATGTTGGAACCTATTTGAATTGCACTTGGTCTCCTTGAAACACATAGATCAAAACAATAGATAGGAAGTGTTTTCTTTTCCTTAATTAATATTAGGTGCTCTTGGAAGTTGGAATTCCATATATCGTTATCTAGCTTCACATCTTATCTTACTACCATCTTCCTTTGAGAAGGAACATAAATCCTGTAAGCTTTAGACGACTCATTGTAGGCAACTAAAATACCCTCCAAGTTGGAGGGTTCAAGCTTCATCCTCTACTCTTATGAAACATGAATATAAAGAAGATTCTCAAATTCACTAAAATGAAAAACATGTCTTTCTCCCTTGTGAAGGCTTACTTGCAAGTTTTTTCCATCAAAACCTTGTATGGACATCTATTTAGTATGTATATTGCAATATAGCAAGATTCTTCCCAAATGAAGAAGGGAAAATATAAGTCATGAACCATAGATTTAGTAGTCTCTAATATAGACTTGTTCTTTCACTCAGCAACACCATTCTTTTGAAAATTTTACAGTATTGTGATCTCTCTCTTGACCCATGCCTTTTAGAAAAAAGGAATGAAATTCATTAGATGTATACATGCCTCCATAATGCAATCCTAGTACCTTGATTATCCTAAATGATTGGCTCTCATCAAGAGCTATGAACTCTTGGAACCTTCTAATAGCCCCATATTTAGTCTTCCTAAAATATATTTAAGTTTTCTTGGAAAAATCATCAATGAAAGTAACATAGTAAATATCACCTGTCTGTAAATTTGATGAGATGGATCACAAACATATGAATGGACTAAATCAAGAATCCCTCTAGATCTATACTTTTTGTTTAGGAAAGAAAACTTGACATGCTTATACAATGCACATTCCTTGCACACCTCTCTCTCCTTGACCTTGAATTCAAGGAATCCATCAACCATTTTCCTCAAAATAAGTAGGGATCCATAGTATAAGAGATTAAATCTTTTTTGCTAGAGCTCTCATAGATTGTCACTACTAGTCAACAAATCTTTGTGCTTAATTGGATTTTATAGCAGTTTTCAAAGGCTACCCTCCTTGTCTCTTTTGGCCAACAGTTGATTAGAATCAATGTTCAAACATTTAATGATAACATTTTGGTGGCTAAAACCAGAATATTGCCTCTCTACAAAGTTGATGACATGGATAACAGATATGTGAATGAACATATATATTTTCTATGGTGTTGTCTTAGTATCTCTACCTTTGAGGTTATATTATATTGCATAGGGTTTATCCATGATGGATTAACCTCCACTCTACTATGATGTTACCTTTTATATTTACTTTAAGTTTTTTACTACCCTTCCATTATATTGGACAAACAATTAACAAACTGGGTTCTAAAGTATTTTAAATTGTTGAGTGGTGAGACATCTCTCCTCTTGGCCTCCCCCTAGAAGATTGACCAATATGTTTGAGATTTGCTTGAAGGTGCAGGACAATACATCCTCATACTGACAGGGTATGGCTACAAATGGTTCCAAAGCAAGGTACCTATCACCTATTGGATTACCTCCCAACCCCAAAGAAGCAGTCAAAGATCTGTTTCGAGTTTATTTCCTTTGATCTTAGATGGTAAGAGATCTAACCTTCCTTACTCCTGCATCACCCCTAGAGTCATATATATGGATTCGCTTATGGTACTCGAGGACTCCAACAGTGAACCAGTGGAACTCCCATTGCCTTAGAGGTTATACTATATTGCATAGGGTTTATCCATTATGGATTCACCTCCACTTTATTATGATGTTACTTTTTATATTTACTTTAAGTTTACTCCTGCCCTTCCATCATATTGGTGCAACAAATGATAGACTGGGTTATAAAGTACTTTATATTGTAGATTGGTGTGACCTCTCTCCTCTTAGCCTACCCCTGGAAGATTGATCAGTATGTTTGAGATTGTATTGAAGGTGCAAGACCATACATCCTCATACTAATGGGGTTTAGCTCCAAATGGTTCCAAAGCAAGGTACCTATCACCTGTTGGATTACCTCCCAACCCCACCAAAGCAGTCAATGATCTATTTGGAGTTTAATTCCTTTGACCTTAGATTGTAAGAGATCTATGCTTCCTTACTCTTGTATCACACATAGAGTCATATAGATGGATACCATTATGGTACTCAAGGACTCTAACAGACAGTGGACCAGTGGAACTCCCATTGCCCTCGTTGCCATTGATCATTAGATCCATGGGACTTTGATCTCATTAACTTCATCATCAGATATTCCTCTCTCCTTTTTGAATAGTATTAAGTTGTCCAACTCCTACCTTGGACACTCACTTAATATCACTACACCTATGCTATTGTTATATACACATCATTTTTGGTCTTAGATAGACTTACTGCATAGCCTTGTCAATTATTTACCTGGACTTTACTTTCAGTTTTCTTGTATTTTTCTTTCTCACATTATATAGGAGCTTATTTTCCATTCCAACATTGTATTCACGATGGATGTATGATGTATCCTTTAGTACCATTAAGCTACTTTTATAATCATTTGTTGAACATTAAAATTAGCTTACTTTGCTGTTATTATTTGATGTATTTTTCTAGTTCCATTCACCTTTGTGGTCATTAATCGACATTAATTAAATTTCTTGCTAGTTTAACCATTTCGTTAATAGATCATGTTTTCTTTGTAATATTGTCTTTGTTTCTATAATTCTAATGGATATATTTTTCAAAATTGTGAATATGCTAAAATATTTCTACATTCCAACTTATAGCATATCATCTTTTGACTATTTCACATGAATGGTTTTCACATCAACTTTGATAATATGGGAAGGACTGATGTGTGTCACAGCAAGTGGATCACCATTTGTAGGTGTGCTTTCAAGTAGCATGGAACCTAGATTTAAAAGGGTGGGTATTACATATGAAAATTTTCGATTGAACAATGAAAATTATATTAAGTAATTGAACAGTTTCTTTTGTTGATAAGGTGTACTTATCAATCAAGTCAACAACTCAGAGCATGCTACTCTTTGTTTTTAATTCTAGTTTTTGTAACAAAATGTCAATATTTACATTTGCTAGAGATGTTGTATATTCAAACATTTTATAGAAGAGTTATCTATACTTTCCAGAACTTCATTAGCTCTTCAATGGGAGCTAATCTATTTGTGGTTATCATGAACATCAGTCACCCAAGCTCCACATTTCACAATTTCATCGCAAACATATGAATAGTTCAGTCATAATTGCACACAATCACAAATAACCTAGGCACAATTAACCATAATGCACAAATGATAAACCAAAACATAATCCAACAAATGCATAACTATGCAACAATACCAAAAATACAATGTATTAATATCAAATGCATAACTTAAAATTAACACACAGTATGAGCACAGTCAAATCAGTAGAATACCAATCGACATGTAAGTACAATGGAACCAAATGAACACGTAAATAGTTTTATACATTCATCTGTATGAATTGGTGGATGGCTATAGACTAACATTCCACCCATCCATAGACTACATTGTTCATTATCTTAGCCAGGCCCTCAACTCCATTACTACAGTAACCAAAAATATCCTCACATCCATGACCAAGATGCCAAGCTAGGAAACAGACTACTTCAGGGCTCTAGGCACCCTCCTGGCTAATTGAAAATGTGCCAACCTAAGCGCCATGTTGTCCCAAGGCTGAAGACCACCTCTAGGTCCTAAAAAATAGGGCCAACAAACCCCTCGAGCACTAGGCTCCCAGATCTAGCATAGGGATCACATCATCATAGGATGCATCCTCTACAACATGGCTAATTGAATAACCATGTTTTAGTCGGTTACAGAGTACAAACCTAGGACTCACCGACTTCTTTGTCAGTTACAAATTCCGTGCCCAAGACTCACTGACTAGTCAACCATGAATCCTTCACTAAATGAATGACTAGGTAACCAAATTCTCCCACTTTTATAAACATATTTGTCCCTTATTTTAATGTTATAATATTATAATATTATCTTTTCATCAAGACACCTTTTTCCATTCATGGAGTCGTCAAGCCCATACATATTTCCTCTACATTCGAATCAGACTGCATTTGTTTTGGACGATCCTTAAGCAAAATGACATAGTCATCATGTGGAGGCTTTTGGTTGTATTCATCATTAGCATGGTCAAGATAGAAATGTGGAACATTAGTCCGATTAATTCTTGTTTCACTCTCCTTTTGCTACTGAACAAGATTAAATGATTTTTTTTTTATAACCCTCACCACTTCAACAACCTTGTCTCACTTCCCTTCATTTTCTAGAGAATAAACAACATATTGGAAGAATCTTACACTTGGATTTATACGTCCGTCCTTCATTTCCAACAATTGTTGCAAGCTTCCTTTGTCGTCCTAGCTTTATAAATATCTTTAATGAATATACAACATGTTTCCAAGTAGGGTTTAGTCCTTTGATTTTTGTGGCATTGAAAAATTCCCATGCTTTAGAAGTGTGGCCCTAGCTTACTTCTCCAATAATAATTGCTATGATAATTAGAGCATCACGTTCAAAACCACATGCTTGCATTTCCCAAAGGTACTTATTATGTTATTAGCCTCTTTGTATTTTATTTCCCTGAAAAAATGCTAATCCAAGGTAGTGTAGCTTGAAACAATTGGAATTCAAACTAGTTCTTTCATGACATGAATTGTATCAAATTCTCTCTTCAACTAGACTGTTTTCAAGTAATCGTCGATAAAGATGCCATAAAAAATTTCATCACGCATGCAATTTTTCATTTTCATGACATTCACTGCATAACATAATTCATTTTTCCATTTTTTGCACAATCTTTAACTATCATATGGAAACTCTTGAGCTTAGGCAAAAGGCTTCTCCCCTTGATCTCATGGATCAAGTCAAGAGCTTCCTTAATCCTTCTTGTTATATATTAAGATTTCAGAAAACAAGCATATATTTCTTGCTAGAAAAGATGGGAAAAATTCAACATATCATCTCCAAGATCTCTGAAAATCTTTCCTTATTCAGAACAACATCTTATGAGAACCCTATATGGGGGAAATTCACGATCATATTTTTTGAAAACATCACTGAAGATTTTGCGAGGCTAACTAATGGTTAGCAACAACTTCACACCTTCCTAGATTTATTTTATTAACAAAAATATAGTAGCAAGGGAACATATTGTTTCAATCAAAATATATTTTGATTGTGCATTTTTGAGCCATAAGACTAGTCCAATGTATTCAATTACAATATTGCTTTCACGTAAATAATTCCTGCAGTTAAATAATGCAGCAAGAACTGAAGCAAATTTAGCTCAAGTATTGTCATTAGCAGAACAAAGGATTTTAGATTGTCTCAATTCTATCATCTCCAGTACTATGTTCACTAGAGATCTTAAGGCCTCCAAAACATGAACTTTTGTTTTTGGTAACTCACCAATTAGAAAAGTAATGAGTTGGTTGATATTGCTACTATTTGATTTATGGGTGAGATGGTGCAATGTCTTTGCGGTAATTTATTTCCGCTTGGAATACAACTTTTTCAACAACCCAATAAATGTACGTACATCATCTGCACTTTCAAAACATGAATGTATATCTTCAATATGATTACAGAGGTTCACAATAACATTTTAAGAGTGCTTTTTTCACTTTTGAAGATCCAATCTCCAGAATTTGGACTAGAGGAAGTATGCCACCTGTAGCAGTAATTTCCCATATTGTTTCATCATTTTCATTTGACAACATACAAAGTGAGGCCACTGCACATTCCTGTTGCTATTTGAAGAAAGGGACAGAAGAAAAATCAAGAATTCTACTCCTTCATTGCATTGAATGGCATGCCACATATTATTTGCACTGTTTTAAAAAATTTTAAGAGACCTTATGAGTTCCTCTTGAACATCATATGCAACCCTTATATTAAACCCACTAGAAAACACTTTTCTTTTGCATTTTGGAGCTTGCTACTTAAGTAGTTATTTCCATACAAGTAGCAAGGGCTTCTATTGTGTGCTCTCGAAGTAGAAAAGGTGATTAAGCCTTCAATTGATTAATTTATACTTGTTCAATAAATACATTTTTTAGTGAATTATGCAAAATAGGCTATGAATTTTCCCTAGAAGCATTTATTAGCATACCAAGTGTAGTTGAGAGGATATACTTTGGATAGTGGGATAGGACCTTCAGTTCTGGCAAGAGTATAGAAAATCACCCTCGGGAAATTGACTACTAGCATCTTCACATCAGTTTTTTGCTCACTGAATTCATCTTTTCTTTAGGGAAGTTTTCCTTGTGGATATTTTGTGCAACTCCTTGCCTTAGGTTACAATTTATTCTATTAGATAAAAAAAAAATGCACAGAATAACATTGAGATATGTTTGCAGTTTGCATTAACAACCTCTTAGCCTTATGAAAGTGCTTATTTTAAACTCAAGAAACATTAAAAATGGCCCAAAGAGCATGCTACAATTTAATTTTCCCAAGAAATTTCATTTCTACTTTGCATGAAATGAAATTTCACAATCTTGAGAAATTTAAACATTATATCAGCCTCTATGTAAACTTGAACCACATTGATCTCTACATATGAAACTGATAAACGGAGGATGGGATATATGGCACTAAAAGTCACCTTGGCTTTTTGGAAAATTTTAACATTAAAACTAGTTGAAATTATCCTAAATCTCTGAGTTCCACCTTTGCAAGGGTGTTTTCTCCATGAAACTATGCCCTAGAAATGGGGCGACCTAAGTGCCCCATATCAGACATTAAGATGTGGATGGCATGGAATTATTTTGATATTATTTGCAAGCCCAAGTTTATGTATCTCATTTTTGAACAAACCTTTGAGTGCAACGTTAGTTGTAATTTCTTCTGTAATCGTTGAACCATTTAGTTTGTTTTTCAACAATATTAAAGTTCTTTATTTTTGTGTTGGAAACACCATTGAAAAAATTCTAGAGAGGCATCCCAAGCTATTGGACCTCAAATATTTTACTCAAAGAGATCATAGGGTCTTAATGTTACAATCTACATATCAAAATAACATACTGGAAATGGAAATTTGTGCAATAGTTTTCACATTCTGATAAACACGTTTGACAACCTAGTCTCTCTTTATCATCCCATTCCATAAAACCTCAAGTTTTCCATCTCCAAATTGAATAAAAGAGACATTTTTCAACTTTGATGCCACAAGTTTTGCCGAAGCCACAAGCACAACTGTAAGGACTATTCTCTTTGTTGCATTGTGATCTCTTCGATAGTCCTTATTGTATGCCTTCTAGCCATAGTTTTTGCATACTCTTACGTATCTAGTGCCTTAACGGAACTCATGTCCTTGATAGCCAGCTTTAGAAGCACACCTCCCATTGTTAGTTACATCTACTACATGTTGATAGACCACATTGGGGTCATAGTGAACATCATCAAAAAGTGCCGATAATACCCAATTCCCACATAGCCCACACTTTGCATCCAAACGAGTCAATATGTGTGTGGGTGTCCAACCAGTGAAACTCTGGCACTGCAACTAGGAGAAGTGAGCAAAATCATAATCTCCATGGTGCCATATCATCTCATTTAGAAAGGGATAGAAAAATGTGCTATCAAACATGCACTTCTCATTCCAGCTCTACATATAAGGAATATTGCACTTCAACAAAAATCTAGAGTGTTCTTGCAGTTAGAAAACTTGAGAAAGTTGCTGACAGAAATTGCATAATTCTTCATGCCATTGACACTGAAGCCCTTGAGATTTTTAGGATAGGAAGATTAGGAGGATTGATGATGATCCCATCTGATCAGAAACCTATAGTAAAGGTTATTCACTTAAACCCTCACAGTATTGTTATAGCATTACAATTTGAATCTATCTAGTTGACAATGCCTTGAATAGATATAGAAAGGATATGGAATTGAGTCATTCCTACAACTTTCACCATGTTTCCTTGTGTCCTGGGCTATGTTAGAAAACACTCTAATTGAGAAGGCCCGAGGTAGCCATGAACACAAAAAGGCTAGAATAACAAGATAGGAAAGGCTAATACTCATTTGTCTTGAATGTTACCACATCATTTTAAGGCATGATAAGACAATATATACTTCCCAAAATAACAAAGAAAATACCCATGTATGTTTTGTATATCCACCTAGTTTTGAATCCTGTTATGGGAAGATTTTGCACCTGATATGATGGTAGCATTCATCCTATGCTCATTACCTACTCTAAACTTCCCCTTTAATCTTCACTACTTCATTCGATTGAAAAGTCTACAATGGTCCATATCAAATCAACCCAAAAGTAGGACAATAATGGCTCAAAATCTATATGCATTGAATTTCTTCATTCATACTTTTTTTCTTCTATATTTTTTGTTGGTTCTCCATAAGACAATAGGTTGAATAATTTCTTAGAAACTATAGTAGCATGTCTTTCGTAATGTGCTTTATTAGTACTTCATTGTATGTCCACAACCACCGAGTATATATCATATATATTTAGTTAGCCTACTACACATACATACTACATATCTATCCAAATACCAAAAATGACATTTTGGACATGTGGGTTCAAACCTCTTGCATTTGGATCATTAAGACATGTCTAGTGCTTCATTATCTAATCCCGATAGCTAATGTGTATACATCCTAGTCTACAATATACACATTGGGTATATCACCAAATTCTTGAAATGAATATTTTTGCATGTGGGACAAGCTTCCTACATTTTAGTCACCCATTCACAATATAAAATATTAGGAAACCACCACTCTGATACGAGTGCCAGAATTCAAGTGCCACTCCGATAATATGTTTGTTTGCACTAGAACCAGGAAGTAGTTACACTAAGGCTAATGGAATTCAAGTCCATATCTTTGCAATTAGTGCAATAAAACATTTATTTTGCATATATTTTTACCAATCTACCAAATCTTGCAATGTTTTAAAAATAGCAATGAACCATTCCAATAACAAAATACAATATAGACTCGAGGAGGCGGTCTTCATTTTTGTCGAAATAGTAATATTACCAACTTGGTGAAAGTTTTCTTTGAAAAAGCTGGAAGAGACTATAATGATTTTGGTTCTTCATAAACATTCCTGGTGACTGCTATGTGCCAAATTGTAAATTGATAAGCCGCAACAATTGTATGACCTCTTAAGTGGATATTTAATAAGAGTAGAGCTATGTTGAGCTTTGAGAAATTAGAAATAAAATTAAATGTCTGAATATAGATCCATTTGGTGCTAATTGTGTAGCTGATCCACCCTTTGTTAAACTTGGGGAGTAAACTTTAGAGGGAGACCATTTGTACTGCCTCAATGCATAATATTAGTGGAATTTTAACAAATAGTTCCCTTGAAAACTTTAGTCTCTCACTAGGAATACCACTTCCATTTCAAACTCATATGCGGTTGTTGTCATTGGCAGGTTGCAGGTTCAAGCCCCACACCAGCTAGCTTTTGCTAGATTGCATGACCCAACAGTCCATTATGCATGGTAGTGTTCAAGTCAGGTGCCTTCCCATTTGACTTGAGTTCACTTCTGATAGTGCGTACATTGACTTGCCTACCCTACTTCAGAGTTGCAAAATGGGCACATGAACTTAAAACACTAACAAAGGTGACCAAATTTGTCTTCGTTCTTGCCAAAAACGTTTCTCTAAAAGTATGTAGGGCTTTCTCACCATACCAAACCTAGGCATATGTTGCCATCATTGCATTCCAAGAAACTGCATTCCTTCTACGCTTTGTATCAAATAATTGGTGTTCTCTCTCTAAGGTGCCAAACTCGTAATGATTGATGTCCATTAAATGAAATCTTAAATAACCATTTTATCAAACAGAAGGTGTGCATCACCTATACTCCAACACATTTAGTATCCTTGTCCACAAGCGAACTCT
Organism: Pinus taeda; assembly: GCA_000404065.3. Taxonomy (NCBI): domain Eukaryota; kingdom Viridiplantae; phylum Streptophyta; class Pinopsida; order Pinales; family Pinaceae; genus Pinus; species Pinus taeda. Next base: position 209,924 of record APFE031327026.1, read on the forward strand.
CAGAAAAGACATCCAATTCAAGATCACTTATGATTATCAAGCCATGTAGATGTATTCCTTGCTCAATGGAGTGTAAGGTAACAAGAATTGTGGGCACTATTGATGGTAATATAATTCAACCTCATGCTAGACCTGTGCATTTCATGAAATTGTTGGAGGGATTCGACACTATACCCATGTTGGGTGGAGATCCCAATCAATTTACTCCAAGAGACCACTTCTCTCTTAGGAATCAGATCAAACAATTACCTTGCATGCTCTAACCTACCACATCGGGCATATCTAACAACCAAAGAATTCCATGTGAAAACATTAGGCTCACAGATGTGATCAAACACTTGGATTACATCCTCCATTCTATCACACTTAACATACATTTCAATAAGAGGAAGCTTTGGAAAGGGATTTGATTCAAATATGACTCTGATTACCTTAGCTTGAACTTGCACACCACACTGCGGATACATGAAGTTAGCACATGGATTTAGACCACTTGTAAATGTAAATTGGTTTGGACTTAAACTTGCAAGCTTCATCTAAAAGTAAAACTTCAGAGTCTCCTTATTGTGGCCTTGTTGGACAAAATCTGAAATGGTTGTATTCCAAGGCACAAAATCCCAATCAAGCATTTTGTCGATGAGTTCAACTGCATCTTCAACATTTCCCTTTGACAACCTAGGGTGGATATCTTTCCTTGGATTCTTGATTGTTTTCATTCTTGAGCAACCTCCATATGCCCTAGAATCTAGCTCGAGGGTGATTGGGCAACAAGAAATATCATAGTGCTGCCCAATCTATGATTGGGTGGAAAATCTTAGTCCCTAACTTAGTTGCACATTTTATCTGAGATTAGTACCTCTTATGATTGAAATGCATTAAACTCTAGGTCGAATTCAAGGTATGAGGCATAATCTCTTATAAGGCAATATATCACTGATGATATTGCTTGATAGTGCATGAATTGATTTGATGGCTATAAGAGTTCAATTACAAGCCTATGAGTTCAATCTTGAAGCATACACAGGTACAAATTGTGAGTTAGATATGCATTATTTCTTATCACCTTACAACCATTAACACTACGCATTGATAATCATATCAACATTTTGATGCAATTAGTAATGACAACTTGTAATTTATCCTTGTTTATTTCTATCCTAATTGTGATATGCAAATAGTTGCAACTAGCTTATATCCTGAGGCCTGCTAGAAAATGCAGATTTGGTAGAAAACTTTTGGGGCGCTGTCATATTTTGTTCTATAGTTGGTATTTTTTATTTTTAATCTCTTTATCCAACATTGATTTTTTTTATCCAATGGTTTTACCTACAATCCATTGACCAATGTAAGAATACATCTAGCGTAAAGAGCATTGAAAGGCTTACACGCATCCTATTGGCTTAATTACACGCACACACACACGCATATGTGTGTGAGTGTGTGTGTGTGGCAGCCACAGACTTCATGATAACTAAAGGAATACATACTCACATAGGTAACATCAATATGTTTTGATGTGTGACTCGCAGTTTTACCCAGTGACTGAAATAAGGGAGCAATATCTCCATCTACAGGAACTTTTACAGTCTTTCTAACTCTAAACCTTGAAAGTTATTAAAGTTTCCCTCATTGTAGAGGGTGTCAATGACAATAAAGTGAATTATTTAAGAAGCTAAAGTCCCAAAATTTTGGTTAACACATTCTATAATTCTGTGCTCTGGTTTCTAAACTATTCTATAAGGTAGAGATCTCCTTTCATTCATTTCTATATTCATTTTCATTTTTTGAATGTTGATGAAACTGGTTTAGCGCTAATAAACTGACTTAGCTTGTAAAGCTCTATATACATCCAAAAGATAATATGCACAACCAATATTATAATTTAATGGAATGCATTATCCCGATGATTCACGATTATCACTGTTATGAATATTTGAAAGGTCTTGAAAGTATTACAGTTGTTGGATTATTGAGAACTTAATACATTTTTTGGCTGGTGATATCTTAAATTTAAATTTATATTTTATGACTCTTTAAATGGACCAAGTGTCCTAAAAGTGAATCTATAAGTTTTGCACCTTAACCAATTTTGAATGATTACTCATTCAATTATGGACTTGAAGAAACAATGTTGATTGCTAATTGTCAAACTGTAGTATGTCACCTGTGAGATTTCCTGTTGAAGGTTTTTTAGCTTGAAATTGCTTCATGCACCTTAATCTAAATGAAACTTCTGTTACGTAAAAGTGTAACTTCTTATGTGGTTGTTTGTTGGGTCCCCTTGACATGTAGTTGAATTTATCTTCCTTAATATTCACTTCCACAAAGATATATTTTTCTTTTGATTGATGTGTCCCAAATGAGAGAGAATGCTCCTATATATATAAAATTAAATGGAGTTGAGGGGATGTGACTTTCGATCTTCTTAAGCTGACATATAGTTGAGGGTGACCTAAATAATTTATATGAGAGAAACATAAATTCAAAATTCCACTTCTACTTATCCAAATTTGATGATATTTAGATCAATTTTGCTCCTCTCGAAAAGAGGAATTCAATGCCAAAATTATCCTATAAAGGAGTTGTTCAAAGTGGAATTTGCACCTAGTTTCCATTTTTAACAAAAATAATCATCAATACCTTTTTCTAGCATTTTGGGTTGAATTCACAATAGTTTGCTAAAAAGTGTCATTTCAATGTTTCGAAATTATGATATATAAATGTGAGATATATACTCTACATATTTGGGTTATCTCTGTGGAGCACTTGAAAGGTATGATTTTGACAAACAATTTAGTGGCTTTTCAGTAATATTTGTAACCTTTTCTGCTTTGTGAATTCAAAAGAGATAACGGATTTTAATAAAATGTGCAAGAATTAATATGGGAAGCTCAATCACTAATAATTGTTGTTTTTCTATACAGGGAGAAGTGGAAGCAAGGAGTTGCCATCCAAAAGCGAAAAATAGAGGAAGAATAACTGCTGTCCCTCCAGAAGGGAACCAGATGCGAACAAGATCGAGTAAATCAGAGCTGAATACCCCAGGAAAGGAAGGAGGGATACTGAGTCAGCGAACGCGAGAAAGAAAAGTAAAGGAATAACCGATTGGCGAATCCCTCAGGATCTTCGATCCTGAGGGATCGCTATTTTACTTATCTTTATTATCTAGATATCTTCGCCGTTACTCTTATATAAAGGAACAATGTCGTTGAGCAAGGGGACTACTGCTTTTGTAATTTTTGTTTTCAGACAAAACTTTGATTATCGAGTCTCACTGAGACCTGGTTTATTATACATTTGTTGATGCATTAATATAAAAGACTTGGTGTTTATTTCATCTCTGCGTCTGGAGTAACCTAAGGCGGTGTACCATTGGTAGCTCAGGGCTCGGGTCCAAAGGACACTTGCTTTTGTATCATTATACTGTGATTTATGTGTGGTTTTCTTATCTTTATTACTCAGTAATCTGATACATCTTTCATATGCTATGCTATGCTCTGTTATGATCAATACATTAATGATTTTTCCATGTAATGACTCTGCACTCTATAATTGGATCTCTTCAGAGCTGAATTGCGTCTTTAACGAGCTATTTCTGTTACAGAGCATCGGTATGAATGTTACTGTCATTGGATCCATGTGAAATAACAATTGTTGGAACTTGAAAGTAATGTTACTCTGTTTAGAAACATAGTTATATTATCCTTCATTCTCAGATTACTATATTAATGCGAAGTGTGTATATATGGTTGATTATTGTTGTTCCATAGTTCATCAATGAGTGTTGTTCCATAAAGTATATTCCATCCAGTTTGCTTGAGGAGAAAAGAATGTTATATCAGAGTGTGAATCATTGGTTTTGACTCGCGAGATTTATTTCTTTTGATTGCTGTTCCATTTACTGCTGTTCCATTTCCTTTTTGTTGTTCCATTTTACCTTCTACCATTCTATTTACTTGCCTTTGCTGTTTTGGTGTGAGAGAAGGTCCAAGGTTATAGTGAGTCTCAGCAAACGCTACCTAGCTCCCAGACCTATGGTCCATGCTCTAATTTCCTTTCTATCAGTTTCTAGAGGGATGGGTTATCGCTTCCGTACCCTTGACTGATCAACTGTCTTGTGTGACTCTATCTTTTGGAATAATTTAGTTATAGTTTAGCATCTATTTACTTTTGTATTTTCTGAACGCTATAGTACTAAGTATTACTCGGACAAATAGCCTTGGATTGAGTTACTATTTGCAATAACGAAACGTTCCCGGATTGATTTATTAATGTAGGATAATTAGAGGTGTGAGAGACCCTAGTTATAGCTCTACATTTTGGCGCCGTTGCCAGGGAAAGAGTATAGCCATTTGCCCTTTACAGAGTAGTGCGCAAATCCGCTAGGGGGGAGTTGGATTTTAAAAACGGAAGGTAAGAACCTACGTACGAAGCATGTAAAAGCCCTGCTCCACCGTCCACTCTCTTAGAAGAATTGCTGGTTGAATAGGATTTAGTATTTTTTAGAGTGCATGACTAAGCAGAAAAAGCTAGAAAAGAATATCAAACCTCCAACCAAATCCGAAAAATCCAAAGGGCCGGTGACCCTTGGCCGAACAACCTTCATAGACGAAATCTATAAGAAAATTGAATCTCAGCCGTCGGTAGGCCCCAGAAAGATTAATTCTAAATAGCCTACTAGCTCCCTTGAGGCCACAACATCACCATTTGGAGCCTTTGTTGAGGTGCACAGTCAGACTGATGAACAGGACTTTCAAGAAATTGAAAATTCTATTTCAAAACGACTGCAGGAAGGGAACTTAAGCAACCTTTGTGAAGGAGTAGGGGAAACCGAGGAAATAGGAGAGCCAAGGTCTCCTCCTAGGATAATCCAACCATTAAATAGCCCCGATAAGGGGAGCGCGGTAAAAATTATTATTGAAGGCCCCCCATTCCCTTAGATAGAAATTCCAGATAAGGGAAGTTTTATTAAAACGATCCCTGCCAAGGCCATTCCATCTCAACCTAGAAATACCCTCCTAGAAATTCCGGAAGGTTATTGGCATATATTTGATCCTATGGCGCAGAATCAGCCAAATACTCAAACTTCTACATTGCAATATCCTATAGTGGATTCTGCAGCAAATGCGCCCATGAAAACGATCCCTCTTCAACATATCCATACGTTTCACAGACTTACATCAGAGGACCCTGATACATTCCTATTTGAATTCGATGTGCTATGTAGGGGATATGATTACACCACTGACCCCCAAAAGTTAAAATTATTCCCCTCCACTTTAAAAGGGGCGGCTCTAAGGTGGTTTATGGGTTTAGGTGGTGGAGTCATAAACAACTGGGAACAAATGAAAGAATATTTCCTAAAGAAATATCAGGATTACTGCAGGTCGAGAGAACTAAAAGATGAAATTTTCCAAATGACAGCTAGACCAAAGGAAACTTTAGAAGAATACGTAGAACGTTTCCAGTATAATTCACAGAGATCCCCCTATGCATCACTACCTCTGCCTGATAATGTGTTGAAAATTGCATTGATTAGAGGCATGAAAGAACAGTCGATTGAAACATTGAATATCATGGGAAAAGGGGATATTTATGAAGAGAATTTTGCTGACATCATTGATTTATGCATTAGGAGTTCAAGAGGTAGCACAAGGATAAAACCAACAGAATATGATCAGTTTGTCAGAGATAACAAAATATCAACAGAAGGAGTAACACGTGTAGAACTTGGAAATTTATTAGAAAATTTTAAAACTGATATTCCGGGGACATTAGCTACACAACTTGATATTGTGCAGGCTAAACAAAAGCAGATGGAGGCGGAACAAAATCTTGTGATTTTCTGCCCCTGATGTAGAAGAAAACATAGCCACAAGGAATGTCCACTGGATGCAGTTCAAACATGTGCTATCTGTACAAAAGATCACCTTACTGAGAGCTGCCCCTCACTTCCTGGATTGAAGGAAGTATATAAGGAAGTAGAAGAAGAACCAGAGCCAGCATACTTCGTTAACCAGCGTCGCCAATGGCAACCTAGGCAATTTGGTATGTTTTCGGACCCAACTTCTTCTTTCCAGCCCCCGCAGTATAATGCTCAGCAATATAATATGTGCCAAAACCAATCTCCACCCCCATTTCCGAACTGGTCATCACAGCCGTTTCCTTCTCCAAATCCATGGATGAATCAAACAAGCCAATTCGGCTGGCCAAATTTTCCCTACGCCCCACCATATTGGCATAATAACTCATATCCTCCACAATGGATCCCCCCTACTTCACAAAGTTCACCCTGGCAGAAAAACTGGCCAAAATTGACATATCAGCCAACAAGAACTATTCCACTCCCTCAACCAAATATGCCAGCCTTACAACAAAACCCCCAGTCTAATCTGAGACCGCAACTCCTAGCCCAACCCAATCCCAATCCCAATAATAGACTGGTCCAATCCCTCCAAATCATAGAAACATCAGAAATCAGACCTGATCTAAGGGAGTGCAATGATCTTCAGTTAAGATCTGGACGTATAATAGAAACAGAGGGAGACAAAATAGTTCACATTGAAGATTAGTTATCAATAGAACAACTGTTACAACAAGAGGGTGTAAATAAGGAACAAACCCATCATCAAGCAAGTACATCCTCTCCTCCCTTCCTGGAACGATTAGTCATACCACGACCGATGCAATATCCAGACTTTGACATTCTGGGAGAGTTACAAAACTTGTACATACGAATTCCATTCCTCCAAGCCATTCAAGACATCCCTATATACGCAAAAACCATAAAAGAATTTTGCATAAAAAAATCAAGGAGGAATACAACCACTAACCCAAGAGTCCAAGTATTCGATACCTTATCTGACTTGTTATCAGGAAAAGAAACACCCATTAAATATGAAGATCCCGGAAATCCAATTGTAACCGTTCCAATCTATGGTCAAACCCTGACTAATGCTTTAGTTGATCTAGGAGCTGCAATCAATATTTTGACAACCTCTACCTGCCAAAAGCTCGGCATTACATCAGTAGAACCTACTTCTACTTTACTAGAATTGGTAGATCGATCTGTAGTTCGACCGGAAGGTACTCTATACGATGTCATGGTTTCTATAGATTCTTGGGAATATCCAACCGATTTCCTGATAATTAATCCAAAAACCCGACTGGATGGACATCCGCTAATTCTAGGAAGACCTTGGCTTGCTACTGCCGATGCTTACATTGGTTGTCGGCAGGGAAACATGACCATAACTAAAGGACCAGACATTAAAATTATAGTTCTATATCCTCCAGCACAACCAAGCCTTCCAATGATCAAAACTAACCAGCATCCTGTGTCATACCTTACTAACAATATCAGATCCCCATTGACTATACAGAAGGCTTTAGATTTTAAAGACCAAACAGAAGATGATGCCATCAATAATTCCATTAGTCAAACTGAATCTAGATCTCAAACACAGTCTTTCATGATAGAAGTAGCATTTGATAGTGAGCTAGAAGAAGATCCTTTGAAAGATGCACATGACCAAACAATACCTATGACTGTCGTTGCCAACAGTAAAGTAGTGGAAATTGAACCAGGTAAGACTCTAAACATCAATGCCAACCTCACACCGGACCAAGAAACAAAACTCGTCCATCTGTTATGAAAGTATCAAGGAGCATTTGTGTGGGATTACCCTGATATGAAAGGGATTGATCCTCAATTATGCACCCACCACATCTATATAGAAAAATATGCAAGACCTGTTCGTCAACCGCAAAGAAGACTCAACCCCCATCTAAAAGAGGCTGTAAAAGCCGAACTTCAGAAGCTTTTAGATGTTAATTTTATCTATCCTATTTCCGATAGTAAATGGGTCCCTCCCCTGGTGGTGGTACCCAAGAAAAATGGAAAATGGAGGATTTGCGTGGATTACAGGGAGTTAAATAAAGCCACACAGAAAGATCACTTCCCTCTCCCATTCATAGATCAAGTATTGGACACTTTAGCAGGAAAGGAATTCTTTTCTTTCCTGGATGGCTTCAGAGGATACAACCAAATCCAAATTGCCCCTGAAGACCAGGATAAAACTACCTTTACTTGTCCTTGGGGAACGTTTGCCAATCGAGTTCTGCCCTTCGGCCTATGTAATGCTCCTACTACATTCCAAAGGGCTGTCCTTAGTATCTTTGCAGATTTAATAAATGATGGTCTTGAGGTGTACATGGATGACTTTGCACCATATGGAGATGATTTTGATCCAGCTTTAGATACTCTAGAAAAAGTCCTAGAACGTTGCATCGCTACCAGGCTTTGTTTAAGCCATGAAAAATGTTATATGATGATGACAGAAGGGCTCATTCTAGGGCACTATGTTTCAGTAGCTGGCATCCAGGTAGACCCGGCCAAAATTCAAATTATTTTGCTTATCCCTACCCCAACTACTCAAATAGAGGTACGCAGTTTTCTTGGATTTTCGGGGTATTACAGACGATTTATAGAACATTACTCACATATTGTTGCACCTCTATATGCTATAGCTGGTATTGTTGATTTCTTGTGGACAAAAAATGCGACTATGCTTTTAAGGAATTAAAGAAGCTTGTATCAACAGCCCCAGTCCTTCGAGGACCAAACTGGAATTTACCATTCCAAATATCATCTGATGCCTCAGATACAACAATCGGTGCAATCCTGGGGAAAGAAGAGGATAAAAAACCATATGCTATCTACTATATCAGCAAAAATTTACCCTCTGTCGAATTGAATTATACTGTTATTGAGAAAGAATTCCTGGCTGTAATACATGCTGTCAATAAGTTTAGACATTATATCACAGGCTATCCCGTTATGTTATATACAGATCATTCTGCTATCAAATATTTGGCAAATAAACCTGTTACGAACGCTAGAACAACCAGATGGTTGATCTTATTGCAGGAGTTCGATATCACAATCAAGGATCGACCTGGCAAGGAGAACCCTGTTGTTGATTTTCTGTCACGAATACCAAAATCAATTGAAACAGCAGCAGTGGAAGATCAATTTCCTGATGAGCACCTGTTTGCTGTTGCTGTTCGAATACCCTGGTATGCTGATGTCACCAATTACCTTGCAGTAGGTAAGCTACCAAAACACTTAACCCCTAAGGAACGTGAGCAGATTGTTCAGAAGAGCACTCGATTTTCGTGGATTGGGGGCTATTTGTTCCGCACAGGGGTAGACATGAAAATTAGGAGATGTATTCGAGAAGATGAAATTTTCGAAATTTTAAAAGCCTGTCATGACAGACCATGCGGGGGACACTTTGCTGAAAAGAGAACAACACATAAAGTATTGCAGACAAGATACTATTGGCCTACAATTTTCAAAGATGCGAAAAAATTTGCCCAAGCCTGTGACAGCTGCCAGTGAGCAGGATGACCTGGCCAAGTCGACGAAATGCCTCTAAGACCACAATTAGTCATTGAGCCATTTGAACGATGGGCTCTTGATTTTGTTGGGCCCATTAATCCATCCTCAAATCAGAGGACATACATTTGGGTGGCGACGGACTATGTTACTAAATGGGTTGATGCCGAATCATTGCCTAAGGCTACAGAAGATTCTGTAATACAATTCTTGTTCCATTTGTTTGTACGTTATGGAGTTCTGAGAGAACTAATTACAGATGGTGGACCACAATTTGTTGGAAATAAATTAGCTGCAAAACTTAGCAATTTTCATGTCCAGCATAAAATTACTACCCCATATCACCCGCAGGCAATTGGGCAAGTAGAAAGTAGCAATAAGGTAATAAAATCAATTTTAACAAAAACCATTGCATCGCATAGGCGTGATTGGGCCGCCCGATTACCTGAGGCACTGTGGGCTTATAGAACCACATAGAGAAGTACCACAGGCTCTTCACCCTATCAATTAGTGTTTGGAAAACAACCTGTCTTCCCCATAGAATTCGAAATCCAAACGCTACAAACTGCACAGGAAGTCGGCCTAGATCTGAGTGAGGAACAAATCAATCGATTACAGCAGATTAATGAATTGGACGAAGTCAGGCTCTCTGCATTACAAAATACAGCACTTATTCAACAACAGCGAGCTAAATGGCATGATGCACTTATCAAGAACAAAGTCTTTCATGAAGGAGACTGAGCTCTGTTATATGACTCTCGATTTCAGGATTTCCCGTGGAAACTTCAGACTCGATGGTTAGGACCATACGAAATCCAGAAAGTACATGATAATGGGACCCTTACTCTGATCACAATTGACGGTTCTGGATATGCATTCAAGGTAAATGGCCACCGAGTTCATCTCTATCGAAAGTCACTCACTCGGGGATCCTTTTGTCAGCAGCTACATCAAGACACTGATATGGAAATTTTAGGAGAGGAAGAGAAATCTTCCTCACCTATAATTTAGTAAGGAATTCATTTTTCCATAACTTGTACATAACATCTTGCATATATGTTTTCTTGATTTTCTTTTTGCATTCTAAGTGTTTTTGTTGTTCCTTTTCAAAAGGAACAACACTTGCGTGTTTTTGCTGTTCCTTTTCAAAAGAAACAACACTTGTGTGTTTCTGTTGTTCCTTTTTCAAAAGGAACAGCACTGGTGTGATTTCGCTATTCCTTTTCAAAAGGAACAACATTTGTGGGTTTTTGTTGTTCCTTTTCAAAAGGAACAACACTCGTGTGATTTTGCTATTCCTTTTCAAAAGGAACGGCACTCATGTGATTTTGCTGTTCCTTTTCAAAAGGAACAATGCTTGTGTGTTTTTGTTGTTCCTTTTCAAAAGGAACAACACTTGTGTGATTTTGCTGTTCCTTTTCAAAAGGAACAACACTTGTGTGATTTTGTTGTTCCTTTTCAAAAGGAACAACACCTGTGTGATTTTGCTGTTCCTTTTCAAAAGGAACAACACTCGTGTGATTTTGCTGTTCCTTTTCAAAAGGAACAACGCTTGTGTGTTTTTGCTGTTCCTTTTCAAAAGGAATAGCACTTGTGTGATTTTGCTGTTCCTTTTCAAAAGGAACAACACTTGTGTGATTTTGCTGTTCCTTTTCAAAAGGAACAACACCTGTGTGATTTTGCTATTCCTTTTCAAAAGGAACAGCACCTGTGTGATTTTGCTGTTCCTTTTCAAAAAGGAACAACACTTGTGTGTTTTTGTTGTTCCTTTTCAAAAGGAACAACACTTGAGTGTGTCTGCTGTTCCTTTTCAAAAGGAACAGCATTTGAGTGTTTCTGTTGTTCCTTTTTCAAAAGGAACAACATTCGCGATTTTTTGTTGTTCCTTTCAAAGAAACGACATCCTACGAATTTGTCTGCATGGATTCTTCTCTGAGAAACACCATCGGCATGTTTTTGCTCTTATTGAGGATGCTTTGCATCCATGTTCTCCCCAGTCTTTTAGATACAGCTATAGACTTATGCGATGAACATAAATCATGATATACCAAAGTCAGCAGATCATAAATCGCCTTCTCTATAAAGCCTAGTATTGATAAGAGGACAAGAGGAGGGACACTAACTTTTCATTTTCGTTGTCATTGTCTTATTACCGGTGCTCCAGTTGGTGATCTTAATCATGACGATTTCCCTAAAAATCTTTTTTGATTATTATTTAGGAGTAAGAGCAGAGGATTTATATCTGTCTGTTGGGATGTTAAGACTTCTTCCACCATTCCCCGCTCTTAAGGAGTGCGGAACCACCCTTATGTGTAAATAAATAGAAAAAAAGGAGATCTGCAAAAAGAAAAAGAAAATATGAAATTATCAAATGAAGGATAGGGGGTCTCATCGAGAGCCAACCTACCATTATCATAAGGATGGAAGCGAATTGGCATTCCCATTACGGCCACCACACCAGGGATATGGTCCAAAGGTATACTAAATAAACAAACCTTGGAACAGTGGGTCTCATCACAAGCCGACCTGTCCACGTTTCGCGCCTACCTTGTGAATGGCATTATGGCTATCTAGTTACCAAGCCAGCATAATGGCCTACATTTTGACAAAGCACTCTTCAGAATACACACAAAGGATCATGGTTCCGAAGTGTGAAATAAACAACTCTGCCAAGGTTATGAACACCTGTTAGCAGTAGAGCTCTGTTAATGGCATTGAAGTCGTATGGTTACACCAACATGTAAGATATCAATACTTTTTAAGTCTCTTATATCCTTTGAATAGATTATATTTCATGCCTCGATGTATATATCGCATGAATATTCATTACCACCAATCATGGCAACAGAACTAACAATGACCACTGGAGATTTCGTAGGCTTGACAGACGTCCCATCCCCCGGCCTCTCATTATATCACGCAGGCTCTTATGTAAAACACAATCTACCTTTTTGCCTCGATTTCAGTATTTCGTTGTTTTTCTAAAACATGGCATAATTTCATATGTTGTTTCTTTATGACTTGACTTCCGAATGGCTGCTGCTCCTCTATTTGACGGCTGGGGACAACCTATCAGATCACGGGGGGGAGGTAACCTCATTACTCCATGGATTACATGTCTGCACACCATTCGGGCAGATAATGTATGAAGGTATGGCATGGTTTAACGGTATGATAATTCTATTTTATGGAAATTGTCGTCCACGATCATTTTTTTGTTGCATGCTCTATGTTCTTTTCCAAAATTTGGCGACGATCACCCTCTTTGCGTCTCAAACTACATAGGCAGTTGCTGTTCCATTAAGAATTCTGAGTGGAATCATGGGGGGAAAGACGGTCCGAAGAAAATCTCAGGAGTTGACAATCTCTGCTGCTGCCCACGAGATCCTGGAAAACACAGGGTGGCTGAATTATTTCAGTCACCTACAAGAATCAAATGAAGCAGTGGCGTCAGAATTCCTGCAAAATTTGCAGGAGAACTACTCCATAGTAAGAGAAAAATGGATAGCGGTCACAGATGATATCATTGCAGAAGTCTCGAGACTACCAGCTGCCAGATCCGTATGGATGCTAAAGAAAGAAAGATTACAAAGGGTTATGGAGATTTTCCAGGACGAAGTCCAAAGCTTGACAGTCAAAGGGAAGGGAGTTCTGTCGGCAACGTTAAGGGAACCCTGGACCGAGTTAGAAAAGATAGTGTAGAGCTACATCACTTGCGAAGGGAGGAAAGATGTGGTAAGAACACGTCATCTGAAACTTTTAGCTATTTTGAAAGGAAAATGTTCTATAAATCTCCCTACAATTTTAAATTCATTATTACATGATGCGGCCAGAAGCCTGAAAAAGGCACAGCACATAGAAGCAGTCGTTAGCCACCATCGACTGATTCGATTGATAGTGAGCCATAGTCTCACCCAGCAACAGAGCAGCTGGGAGGAACTTATCGCAATAGTCGAGGGGGGATTGGCTGCACCACCCCCAAAACCTAAACATTCCTCCAGCATGCCGGAACGATCAGAGAAACACAGGGAATTGGCAGCTGAAAGACATGCTGCTCCAAAATGAAAACAATCCTCTAATACACCAGAACGACCAGAGGAACCCAGAGAACTGGTAGCAAAGAAACACATTGCTGGTACACCCGAACAACCTGAGAGACCAAGGAAGTCAGCCCGGCTGGCCCGGATACAAGGAAGGTTGGAAAATATCCAGGGAACCACTACCCAGCCAATCGCGATTACGGACGAACCTCTAGAACCAGAAGGAGGACCCTCTGAAGAAAATGTTGACCAATTAGGGCCGAGGCTGAGCAGTGTGGAGGAGGAATTGAGGAAGGGGACGAGCACTCTGGGACAAAAACAGAAAATGAACACTCCAAGACAGCCACCGAGCAGGTCAATCAAGAAGAGGAAGTAGTACAGCCAAGGGGTAGCCCGCTGCAGGACCCTGTGGGTGAGGAGGAATTGGCAGCAGTCTTGGCCAATATGGGGGAATATGGCCAGCCCTCCAGCACAACAGGAATCCCTGACGGACCCGCAGAGGAAGACGTACCTGAGAAAGCGCATGCAGAAAAGGCAGGAGAAGAAAACTTGCCCGTTTATAATGATGAAATGGGAGACACCAATCAGGAACAATATGTCCCCAAGACACCGGAAGAAATTCGAGACGGAAAAGGATCAAATTTAAGCGCCAGTCATAAACCCTCTGCCAAGGCAATAGAAATTAAGAAATTAAGGAGAAAACAGCAGAGGTTGCTGGGAACTATCGCCAAGCTCCGACAACAAATTCAAATTCTGAAAGCCAACTTGAGGATACAAAGGACCGTAAGGAAAAGAAAGAGGGCCACTGCAGTAAAATCCCGGAGGACAAGAAGACGATAGACCTATAGTCATTCTGTTGGTAGAAACCCCATTAGGAGACCTACTGTCGAAGAACAGATTGTTGTTCTAAATGACATTGAAGAACAGACTGCTGTTCCAAATGACATTGAAGAACAAACTGCTGTTCCAAATATCGTTGAGGGACAGACTGCTGTTCCATCTGACCCTGAAGAATGGATGGACATTCCAATTGAGGTAGAAGAACAACAAGAGGCTCCGACGACAGGGGGACCACAACAACCCTTTATTCGTGTTAAGAAAGAAAAAGAGAGCAAGGAGACCCAAACAGAAGCACCACCCTCAGGGGTAATTCGGGTTCTAAACTCTAAGCAACATAACAAAAAGGTCCAGGTAAAATTCCCAGCCTCTACAGCTTTATGGAAAAAGGATCCAAAAACAAGGACCTTGCACAAAATGATGAAGAAAGCTCAACAAGAAGTTGAACAACTGAGAGAACAAACAGTCCCTCGGGAGAAATACGAAGAGCTACAACAGCAACTTCAGGATATTAGTCAGTCCGAGAGCCAGGCCTTCGAAGGATGGCAAAAGGAGAAAGAAAAGGTTGCTAAGGTAACTTGTCAATTAGATAGTGTTATTAAACAGATAGACACTGTGTGTTCCTTATATAATGACGTTTTGACCTGTAGGGTCCCTGCTAAAAATTATGCTTTATTTTTACTTGAACGATATTTGCGATTGAAAATAAAAGCTGTTAAGGCAGGTGCCCCTATCCACATCAATATTGTTAATGATTTTATAGATTGTTGCAAGCATTATGGAATTAAGGTTCAAATATTATTTTGCGAATTTTACTTGCGCAACCTCATGCTAGACCAGGAAATTGACTTAAATCCTGGCCCTTTTGTTGGCGATATACAATTCGAAGCCTTCTTTTCATTTGGGGTTAATCAGCTGAAATGGCTGAGAGCTTATAACACCTTTCAGAGACAGGAGAATAGCCTAGACTTATGGGTGCGAGCCGAACCTAGAGACCTAGTGACGCTATGGAGAGAGCATAGGAGCCTCATAAGGACCCCGGGTGTCATTGAGATATTAGGACCCATGCACGAAGAGTTGATCCGACATAGTCTGGAATATTTTCTGACTATTAAAGATCTTGCCATCGATGCTGCAAAATTCTGATACCGGACCTCTAGCCCAAACATCCAGCTCAGGGAACCATTCAAATACGAGCATTTTGAGCTGGCTGCCAGCCGATTTAACCTTTATCGGGAACGTATTCTGCAAGCAGGGCCATCCTGGTTGGGGTATCAATTTCGTAGTCCAATTATTTGGCACCCTGCACTCGGATATTAGGCCTTGTATGAAATGCCTGCAGATCAAATAAATCAGTTATTTGATAATCTAGTTGCTCATCACGGTTGTCAGCCTCCTAACAAGATCCCCTCTCCGGCCTATTCTCTCACCGCCTTGCATGTAAACTATAATGTTTTCATGAGGGCATGAAACAGGGTAAGCAGGGGGGTGTGTGGAGCACTTGAAAGGTATGCTTTTGATAAACAATTTAGTTGCTTTTTAGTAATATTTGTAACCTTTTCTGCATTATGAATTCAAAAGAGATAAAGGATTTTAATAAAATGTGCAATAATTAATATGGGAAGCTCAATCACTAATAATTGTTGTTTTTCTATACAGGGAGAAGTGGAAGCAAGGAGTTTCCGTCCAAAAGCGAAAAAAAGAGGAAGAATAATTGTTGTCCCTCCAGAAGGGAACTGGATGTGAACAAGATCGAGTAAATCAGAGCTGAATATCCCAGGAAAGGAAGGAGGGATAACGAGTCGGCGAATGCGAGAAAGAAAAGTAAAGGATTAACCGATTGGCGAATCCCTCAGGATCTTCGATCCTGAGGGATCGTTGTTTTACTTATCTTTATTATTTATATATCTCTGCCGTTACTCTTATATCAAGGAACAACGTCATTGAGCAAGGGGACTACTGCTTTTGTAATTTTCGTTTTCAGACAAAACTTTGATCATCGAGTCTCACTGAGACCTGGTTTATTATACATTTGTTGATGCATTAATATAAAAGACTTGGCGTTTATTTCATCTCTACGTCTACAGTAACCTAAGGCGATGTACCATTGGTAGCTCAGGGCCTGGCTCCAAAGGACACTTGCTTTTGTATCATTATACTGTGATTTATGCGTGGTTTGCTTATCTTTATTACTCAGTAATCTGATACATCTTTCATATGCTACGCTATGCTCTGTTATGATCAATACATTAATGATTTTTCCGTGTAATGACTCTGCACTGTATAATTGGATCTCTTCAGAGTTGAAATGCATCTTTAACGAGCTATTTCTGTTACAGAGTGTCGGTATGAATGTTACTGTCATTCGATCCATGTGAAATAACAATTGTTGAAACTTGGAAGTAATGTCACTCTGTTTAGAAACATAGTTATATTATCCTTCATTCTCAGATTACTATATTAATGCGAAGTGTGTATATATGGTCGATTATTGTTGTTCCATAATTCATCAATGAGTGTTGTTCCACAAAGAATATTCCATCCAGTCTTCTTGAGGATAAAAGAATGTTATATCAGAGTGTGAATCATTGGTTTTGACTCGCGAGATTTAGTTCTTTTGATCGTTGTTCCATTTACTGTTGTTCCATTTACTGCTATTCCATTTACTGTTGTTCCATTTCCTTTTTGTTGTTCCATTTTACCTTCTGTCATTCTATTTACTTGCCTTTGTTGTTTTGGTGTGAGAGAAGGTCCAAGGCTGTAGTGAGTCTCAGCAAACGCTGCCTAGCTCCCAGACCTATGGTTCATGCTCTAATTTCCTTTCTATCAGTTTCTAGAGGGATGAGTTATCGCTTCCATACCCTTGACTGATCAACTGTCTTGTGTGACTCTATCTTTTGGAATAATTTAGTTATAGTTTAGCATCTATTTACTTTTGTATTCTCTGAATGCTATACTACTAAGCATTACTCGGACGAATAGCCTCGGATTGAGTTACTCTTTGCAATAAAAAAATGTTCCCAGATTGATTTATTAATGTAGGATAATTAGAGGTGTGAGAGACCCTAGTTATAGCTCTACAATCTCCTTTTCAAATATGAGCTTTTTTAGGCTACATGTCAAATGTTTGAACTTTGAACTTTGAAGAAATTTCTGAATGGACTTCATAAGGTTGTGGTACCATAAATTGTGTTATTTCAAAGATTTGACTTCCATATTTTCACAAAATACAATGTCCTATATAAATACATATATGTATAGATACTTATGTTTAGGATTTTATATGTGTTGGAGTGGTCCTTTATGTTTTACTATAATCCTAATATTGAAAAGCTTTAGCTAACTTCTTTCATCAATTACTCATAGAATATGCAAAAGGAAATGATTATCAAATTGTGGCAAAAATTACATTTCCCCTGATTTATTTTTTTATTGTTCATGACAAGATAATCATGTTGCATGAATGATTTATCCTACAATCTATTTAAATTTGTGGATTTTTTTTTGCTCCCATTTTTTGATAAGGACGTAGATTTCATTTTCACATTGATGGTTTTTGCATGTATCTTATCTAGCCCCAAATGCTGGTAATGGAGAGGATCTTGAGAAGTAGCTGTGGACACAGACTCTATCGGAGGTTAATGTTACAATACCACTTCCGCCTGGTATTAGAAAATGTTTAATGGACTATGACATAAAGAAGAGTTATTTAACGACAGTGTTGAAAGGGAAACCTCATGGCTTAGCTGTAAGTCATTTACTTGTGTTTCTTAGTTGTAAGTCATTTGTTTGATTTTGAGCTTTATCAGATAAATTATTTCACTAATCCAATATGCACGGCTTGTATTTCTCACTCGATGTTAGTTACTTGACATGGTTGATATAAGATTCAATTCTAGGCCACTTTTATTTTAAGTCAGAGATTTTATTGATTAAAGGGATGTTCATATTTTAATTGGTTTACTTGGAGTTTGATTTAAAAAAGTTTTGTAAATTCCACGTGGATTTTAATTTTTCAGGGTGAGCTCTTTGCACCAGCAAGGTCAGATGAGTCCTAGAACATAGGTATACAACAAGCACATATTCGGCTTTTGTTGTTTATATATTCTTTTTTATATCATTGATGGATGGTTATTGATTGATGTAAAATAGAGGAGGGGAAGGTCTTGCCAATTCTCTTGACAAAACAAAACCAAATGGAGTGGTAGAATTGTGTTTTAAAGGGTGAGCCAGAGATTAGTACTTGAAAGGTAGAACTTGAGAATAGGAATCTATTTGATCTGGATCTAGAGACACAATAGACCCTGGAAAAAAATGATGGCATTGACGAGTATTCCCTGCAAATAAGCTCTAACTGTTAGGCCACTACCCAAATTTTAGTTATCTGCAATGGAAATAGTGACTCTAGCTTTATTTGTATGAATAGCGACTTTAGCCATTGTCTTATTCATTTCTTATGAATGATTTTGATTTTCAAACTCCAACAAGTTTATTGTTAAACTAATTAAAGCTTTGATGACAAATATATAGTTTTTAAAGCTCTTTTCTAAATCTATTTTCTTGAGAAAATTTGTCTTTTTACTTTAGGTGCTATAGATTGCTACCATGTGACATATGTTATGATAAAATTGCCTCAATAAATAGACAGAAGTGTTGTACAATGTAGTATTTTTTAAATCTAAGGAAACAGAATTCCCAAATAAAAAGTTTATTAATTAAGAACAACTTTTAGACTTCTTAGCTAAGTTATGATTATATTTCGATAAGGGATTTTGTGTATGCTAATATTGTGTTGTCTCATGATTATATTTTGTAGGAGATTTTGTGTACATTGATATTGTGTTCTCTTTGTTTTTTATCAAATAACAATGGTTAGTAAGAAATGTGTTGTTGAGAAGCAGGTGCACATCTTATTCTACTATCGACATGGATCTCCATGGTTTTCAGGAATGGAAAAAAAACACAAATGTTAGTGGGATCTCCAAAGTTCGTGTTGGATGAATTTAATACTAGTGATCATTTTGATTCCTTGTCAGATAAAGAATGTCACAATTCAAATTGAAGTAAACAGAAGTAGCTCAAGAATGAAGGTGAAGCTATTGCTTTCTGTCCAAGTCATTTTTTTTTATTCGTTGGTTGATGTTGTGTTTTGAGTGCGGACTTTAGTGATTCCAAATTCCATATTCATTTATGTGAAGGAGGAATATATATATATATATTGTCCTACGCCATTCATGGTTTCTGGAGATCCATGTTACATTTGCATAGAAGTTTAGATATCATTTAGATAACTCAACACCCAACAACAACAACATTGAGATTTTTCTTTCACTCAACCTATAACATATTGCATCTGTCTTCAATGTTATTCTTCCATATGCTATCCACTTATGACATTTCCTTCGCAATATTTGGTGCATTTGCTAGTTACAGGTCATTTATAAGTTATAAATGTCTTAAGAGTTTCACTTTTAATCGAGTATTAAAATTAACATTTTGATTCTCTTATACGTAACTATTTTTCCCTCCACCCACATTTCATAACTTCCATAACCATTAGGTAGGGACC
Organism: Pinus taeda; assembly: GCA_000404065.3. Taxonomy (NCBI): domain Eukaryota; kingdom Viridiplantae; phylum Streptophyta; class Pinopsida; order Pinales; family Pinaceae; genus Pinus; species Pinus taeda. Next base: position 229,770 of record APFE031327026.1, read on the forward strand.
TGGAGCTGTCATATGATATGGTGTGAATGGTTTTGTTACTACTTTGAGATGATTCATGGAAGGAAACGAAGTAAGTTTATCTTGATGAGATCAAGAGGATGAGTTGATACATACATACTTTGTCACTGGTTGATGATATCTACACTGACATGGACATATACAGGTTGTTGGTCTAGATGTTGTTGATAGATGCTTATGGAGCAGATCATACATGGTGTATGATAGTTGCTGATGACTATCATGACTCCACATATGCTCAGGGGGAGCATGGATGATATAGTACATCTCAGCATGAACAAAGGGGGAGCTCAATCAGATATTTCAGCATGCACTTAAGGGGAGCATGACCCTTTGCCCTTGATGTCAAAGGGGGTGAGTGATTTGGTGTTATTGTTGCCATCAAGTCCAAAAGAGGAGATTGTTGGCACTACGATGCATGTGTTGTAGTTGATGGAAACCCACTTGTAGCAGAACAACTCACTTATATATAACTAGATGAATCTATAGAAGAGATATCAGATGTGATAGAATACATGGTAGTTGTGATGTAGGGAAGAGATATCAGTTGTGATAGAATACATGGTAGTTGTGATGCAGGGAAGAGATATCAAATGTGATAGAATACATGGTAGTTGATGTGATGCAGGGTAGTTCAAAGGAATCAGTTCAAAAGAAATGTGCAATGGCAAATCACTAAGATGATAGTTCATAGTGCAGCAAGTTAACATTGCCATCAAGCCCAAAGGCGGAGATTGTTGGCATTATGATACATGTGTTATCCTTGATGGCAATTCACTCAGATGAAAGATCTAAGTACTACACGTTAACAACAAAGAATTACGGTTCAAGCCACACAGAATGAAGAAGGAAAGGTATATGCAGGTTCACCTTGACCAAGCTGCATATACACGCGGGTTAACTGTATAAAAGAAGCATATACATACACATACACTTTCATAGAAAGAAAAGTGTGTATATCTTGGGAAAACAAATTTTTGGGTCCAAGGTACTTCTTTGGTCCAAGGTATCTGACCCAAGGTATTTGGTCTGTGGTATTGGTCCAAGGTATTGGTCCTAAGTGGTTTTGGTCCATGGTATTGAGAAATCCCTAAAACTATATAAGGAGGAGAAGATCGTTAGGCCAAGTCAAGAAAGTATTGAATATCTGATGAAGTATGAGATCAAGCATTTAGGTTATGGGTTTTTGATGCTTTTCTTGATACAAACTAAGGATGCGCCTATGTGGATGATGGATCGGGATCCTAAGGCTTGAAATGTATTATCATTATGTGGTTTGATCTTGAACATTCTAGATCTGAATACTAACGCATGTTTTTATTATGTAAATGTGATGATCTAGGTATGAATGAAGTCTGAAATAGTTGTGATGCTTTAAGTTAGCATTTCTAGATCTGTACGCAGGTTGGATTTGGTAAAACAATGTATACACGCTGATTCAGCATACAGAAGTAGTGTATACATCACAGGATGGAATTTGCAGATCTGTACATTGGTTTCCCTTGGTAAACGAGCGTATACACACTAGTTCAGCTTATGGATGTAGCATATATCTTCTGAAGTATGATCTATAAGGGTTTTGTTTGTTATTGTAGTATTCAGGGTTCTGCATTGTGTTTTAGTGATTGTTTTCTGGTCACAACGTTCTGCAGATTTAGATTGGTTGATTGTGATTAGCTTCAGTATTGATGGATGAAATCTATGATGGATCAGGATCATAATGACTTATAATTATGTGATCTGATAATGACTGGACTAGATCTGATCACTAACACATGTTTCATCCTCTATGTGTGATTATGTCTGAAGTTTGGAAGTACAACAAAGTGTTTGCAGATCTACATGTTGGTTTGCTTCAGGGAAGCTGCGTATACATGTATGTTGGCTTCTACCAAATAGCGTATACAATCTAAAGCATGGTTTTAAGATGACAACTGATTCTGAATGATAATGTAACTCAGAACTATGTACTGATCTATCTGTTGCAGTTGATTGGTTAAAGTATGAATGAATGCTTGATTCAGTTTTGTTAGAGGTTCATAGGTTCTCAGTGATTGATTGAGTTTGGTTGATTCAAATTGAGTTTCAGTGATTGATTAATGCAATGGTTGTACTGCAGTGGTGATTGATTTTGAGCTTCAATGTTGTTGATGGGTCTAGTATGAAAATTGTATGAAACATGGCCTTCGGATTATGATGTTCTATTCCAGGAGTATCCAGTATGAAAATTTATGAAACGCAGTCCCTGGAGGAAGAGAGAAGGTTGTAGCCTTCTGTAGGCTGGAACCTACGTACTGGTAAACATATTGGCTAGTATAAAATCTAGGGGGTTGTATCTCCCTTCCAGTAGAAGTTGGAGGATGAGAGAAGGTTGTAGTCTTCTTCAGGTAGAAGCATGTGTACTGGTATGAGCCTGCACTAGTACAATGTTGTAAACAACTTTTCTTAATATTAAAAGAAGACAGAGACTACAAAAGTAGGTGGTTTTCACCCACATTAGGTTTCCACCTTAAATCATGGTGTTAATGTGTGTTTCTTATGTGTGATGATATGTTCTATTTTTACTGCACCTGGTTACTGTTTATATGGTTAATGAAGTTCTGATGCACTGATTAGAGATCAAGATATGATGAATTAACTGAATCATAAGTTTGCTGGATATACGCTAGATGCATTAAACATAGTTGCGTGTACATGCGAGTTCCCTTAACTGAAGTAGCGTATATGAATTTGATTATGGAAATGAAAAAATTATTGATTTGCCAATACTGATTCACCCTCCCCCCCTCTTAATATTATTTCCAACAACTATTCTTTTGCAACACTTAGAAAATGTATGGTTATGTAATCCACGAAAGGTACATGTTCTTCAATGCCATGTTTTACGTTCATCATAAAAAAAATGATTATAATCAAATTGAACATTTGAATATTGAAACTGGTTATACCTTTCCTTGCCATCTCTAGTGTAATTATGGCGATGAGAGCTTGCCTCGGCTCATTCCTTGCAATGGAAACTGCCATGAGATGATGGGGATGAGTTCCTGTCATTCTCTTTCCTTAACGATTTTGATGATGTCTTGGAAGAATATGACACCTTCGAGCATTCTCCCTTGGTGTATCTCAAGCCTGCAAATTCAGGTCTCTGCACAACCTCCAATGGTTGAGTTACGCCTTGGTTACTAACACCAAGTTGTTTTTCCTCCTCGCGCCTCATCCTGTTAAGGAACCTCCTATTTTTCCCTATAATTGTGATCTCCACATCTCCAATAGAAATCATACTATGTGAAGACGAAACTGAGAGGAAATCAACATCTTTTACCTCCTCTATCGATTTGGAAAGAACTGATGAGGACTTCTCATCATCTATTTTTGGTGTTTCACTAGCTGTCACAACACATTCACCAACTTCCTTTGTAACATGCACAAGTCCTGCCTGATGGGGTAATTCTTCTACTTTGATGGGGTTGACAATGCCTTGGTCATTAATGCCCAAACCTTTCCCTTCATAACCCATTATCTTCAACAGTTTGGAGCCAATTCCTGTGGTATGATTTTAAAAAATAGTGAAATCATCATTAGGACATATACATGAATTTGGAGAACTACTTTTTACCTCACATGGGTCACGTTGCAGCTTTTCCAAGGCCTCGTCCTTTGCTTTCAATTGTCATAGCAAACTATGTTTCTCCTCTTTCTCCATGTAGAAGAATCTTCAATTCAACGTTATCTGTTTGAAGACTTTGGTTGTTGTGCTTCAATTCTTTTAGGGCCTTTTTTGTGGCTTGCAATTGAAGGTGCAATCAGTCCTTTTCCTTTATCTCATTTTGTAGAGCTTCATACATTATTTCCACTCTTTTAGAAATTTTGAGCATGGTATCGTACATCGTTTTTTCATCCTCTGTAGCTACACGTTCCATTGTTCACGCTTGCAATTCACATCCATGCAAAGACTGCTTTGATACCACTTGATTTGGTTTTGTGTGTGACAAAGTACCCTTCCAAGACTTTTTACTTCTATGATGTGTTAAATTTCATTTTTAAAAGAACATAAATGAATACATCTACATGCTGTAAAGAAAAGAAACATGACATTCATCAACACATGAAAACATAAGCCATTGATAACATATTTCATCCAGGAGGGACTACGTCTCTAGGCCTCGGTGTCAAGATGGTGTAGGCCATTGCATTAAGTGTTGTCAATAGTGATGATGTACATAAAAGGTGGTGTTTCTGTCATACAAGGAAAATTCCCTCACGTAGGAGTGGCTCCAAGATATGTTCCACTACAGGAACTCTGAGTGAAAACAGACTACTATCAGTATGACACAAACTCATGCATGATGATAATGAACATCCGGCCAACATAGCATAAAAGGGATTCCAATGCACTCATACATGGCAACACGAGTATCCCATCAACATAACAACAAAGGGATCTCAAACAAAACATGACAAATCATGACAACAAGTACATCCCACAAATGAATCCACGACACATCAATCAGGAATCATGAAACAAGTAAGAAATAAGATCCCATATCAAACATCAAACAGGGATCTATGTAGCACAATGCATAGCAAAAGAAGTACATGAACACACTGCATATACCTCACATCTAGGGGCCATCTGAAGAAGAGGATGTCAAACTGCTGAAGCTTGTCGTACCATCAATCTTGCTGCGTCGAATCTCATGGAAATGCATGCTCGCACATGAATGCTGACACCTGCACTCCACTTTGAAAAGTAGCCAAAAAATGAAATGATAAAGATTTATAAGTCTCTACTATAGACTTTTTCTTCCTCTCAGCGAAAGCCATCCTTTTGCAAATTTTACAATACTGTCATCTCTCTCTTGATCCACGCCTTTTACCAAAAAGGAACCAAAGCCATTAGAGGTATCCATGCCTCCACAATGTAATCCTAGTACCTTGATTATCTTAAATGATTGGTTCTCAAGAAGAGCTATGAACTCTTGGAACTTGCTAAAGGCCCCATCTTTGGTCTTCCTAAAATATATTTAAGTTTTCTTGGAAAAATCATTAGTGAAAGTAACATAATACATATCACATGTTTGTAAAGTTTATGACATGGATCGCAGACATCTAAATAGACTAAATCAATAATTCCTCTAGATATATACTTTACGCTTAGGGAACAAACCTTGACATGTTTATCGACTGCATATTCCTTGCACACCTCTCTGTCCTAGACCTTGAAGTTGTAGGAATATACAGGGTAAGTTCCTCAGATAGAACACCAAAAGGACACCGCTCACAAACAGATTAGAGATCAATACACCAGTATTTTGACGTGGTTAAAACTCTCAGAGAGGGAAACAGTCCACGGCTTGTGCCAACGTGGCTACTACAGGCAACTTATTAATAAAAGAATGAAAATTTACATAAGCTTCTCTCATGCACGGTGAACCTACAAATGACCCTCCATGCGCTTTAAATAGAATTCATGGACCAATCGGGTGTCAAGCCACGGATCAAGTGTCGGTAATACCGAGGAGAGAATGAACCGTCAGGTCACTAAATATCGTGACCGTCGGATTGTAAGTTACAAAAGTACACAGTAAAGAAACACAGTTTACCTAACTCTATACTAGACCAAGTTATACTTAACTATTCTATGTGTCGGAATATCCTAACATCTCCCCTTAAGAACAACTTGGGATAGGATTGAAGGATTTACAAATATGACACAATAGGAGAAGGAAGGAGGCACTAGAGCCTATCCCGCCTTAGTGACAACTTCCTGAACTCCAAGCATATGTCGAAGTTTAGTGAACTTCGCCTCTGTGAGAGCCTTTGTGAAGATGTCTGCAACTTGATCATCTTTTGAACAATATTGCACTTCAAGAACATGGTCATGACTGAGCTTTCTGATGAAGTGCATGTGAAGTTCAATGTGTTTGCTGCGCTGATGCTGAACTGGATCTTTGCAAAGCTGAATGGCACTTTGATTATCACACCAAAGTGTAGTCGGATGCTGCTGCTCAAAGCCCAATTCTGATAGGATCTGACGAAGCCACAAGGCTTCCTTACTAGCTTCCACGGCACCACGATACTCTGCTTCTGCTGACGAAAGAGAAATGGCAGCCTGTTTCTTACAAGCCCATGTAATAGGTCCTGAACCAAGAGTGAAGACATAACCGGCAGTAGACTTCCGATCATCAGGGTCACCAGCCCAATCGAAATCAGTGAAACCAACCAATAGAGGAGATGCTTCAGCACTGTAATGAATGCCAAACTGAACTGTACCGCGAACATAACGAAGTTTTTGTTTAGCTGCTTTCCAATGACTTTCACATGGGGTTTGCATAAACCAAGTAACAAGGCCAACAACAAAGGAAAGATCAGGACGAGTATGGGTTAAATACAAAAGTTTACCAACAAGTTGACGGTATAATGTAGCATCAACTTCAGGGGAAGTACAATTGACTGAAAGTTTGACTCCAGATTGAAAGGGAGAAGGAGCTGGCTTACAATCTTCCATGTGAAAAAAGCGTAGAAGATTACAGGCATACTTGGATTGGGAGAGGAAAATACCTTCCTTGGACTGTAAGACTTGAAGACCGAGAAAATAGTGTAAGTGTCCTAAGTCTGTCATTTCAAATTTCTTTTTAAGGCGGACTTCACATGGTTTATAAGGTTGGGATCACTACCAGTGAGGATAAGATCATCAACATAAAGAACAAGGATGATAAGAGACTTGCCTACTTTCTTGGTGTAGACAGTATTGTCAGAATGACACCTAGAAAAGCCAGATTCTAAAAGAAAGCTATCCATTTTGGCATACCAAGCCTCAGGAGCTTGCTTGAGACCATAAAGGGATTTCTTAAGCCAACATACAAGACTGGAGTCTGTTTGTATAAACCCAATAGGTTGTTCCATATAGATTTCTTCATGCAAATCCCCATGTAAGAAGGAGGATTTAGAATCCATCTGATGGACTTCCCATTTGAAAGAGGCAGCAAGGGAAAGAACAAGGCGGACAGAATTCATTTTGGCAACAGGGGAGAAGGTTTCAGTATAGTCAATGCCTTCAACTTGTGAAAATCCCTTAGTAACAAGACGAGCTTTATGTTTATCAACTTTCCCATCTGGTCCATACTTGGTTCTGTAAACCCATTTGCATCTAACAAGTTTTCGTCCCTTTGGTAGAGGATCAAGATCCCATGTATCGTTTGCCAATAATGAATGATATTCTTCATTCATAGCTGCGTCCCAATCTGGATGGCCTGAAGCTTCTGCAAAGGTATCAGGATCATAATTCGCTGAGACTTGAACGAGTAAAGAAGAGGCTCTTTCGAACTGAGAACGTGTACGGCACTGATCTGTAGGATCACTAGCAAGACCACCTGCTGCATTCCGAGTAGCACGGACCCATTTTGGAAGTGAAGGAGCTGAAGGAGGATCCTGAGAAGGTGGGGGAGGATTGTCATCCTCATTTTCATCATCTGAAGAAGAAATATGTTCAAAAGTAGAAGAGATAGAGAGAGGTGGCACATTCGCCGAACTAGGCTCATAGGTCGATATATCAAACTTTACATCTCTTCTAATGATAACATTTTTGGACTTAAATGGAAGAAGTCTATATCCTTTGACATCTTCAGAATATCCAACAAAGATACATTTTTCACTCTTAGGTTCTAAAGCTTTATGTTTCTCATCTGGAATATGGGCCCATGCTTCACTTCCAAAAACACGAAAGTGACTCACATGTGGTTTAATTGAGCTCCATGCTTCTTCCGGAGTGATATTCTTTAAAGCCTTAGTAGGAGTGCGATTTAGTATGTAATTTGCACAGTTAATTGCTTCTGCCCAATAGTTAAGACTAAGTTCTTTAGATTGAAGCATACAATTAGCCATTTCCTTTAAGGTGCGATTCTTCCTTTCAGCTAC
>APFE031327038.1:0-17380 GCA_000404065.3 Pinus taeda
TGTTGTCGAGAATTTGTCTACCCTCAACGTAGCCTGATTGCTCTTCTGAGATTATGCCAGGGAGAATCGTCTTCAGTCTGTTTTCTATGAATTTTGAAATAATATTATAGATGACATTACATAATGCAATGGGTATGAATTTATCAGGTGTCTTGGCTTCTTCAACCTTGGGTATGAGTGCTAGAAAGGTGGAGTTTAGGGATTTTAGAATGGTCCCTGAACGCCTGGAGTCCTCCACTACCTCCCAAACTTCCTGTTTGATGATGCTCCAACAGGCCTTGTAGAAATTGATGGTGAAGCCATCTGGACCTGGAGCTTTATCATTAGGCATGCTCCTAATCGCTTCCTCCACCTCTTCCAAGGATATTTCCCTACATAGGGCCCAATTCTGATCTGAGGTAATAGTCTTAGGGATAGCAGCTGTTAATTCCTTGATGGCTTCCTCTCTGTTTATGGGAGGTTCCTGAGCAATTGATTTAAAGTGGTCTGAGAGCAGAGCAGATATGTCGTTGTGATTTTTTAGAATCTCCCCTGCATTATTTTTCAGTTCGAGAATTCAACTATTACTTCTATGGTCTAGAGCCGACCTGTGGAAAAATTTAGTATTCAGCTCTCCATCTTTTAACCATTGAATTCTCGATTTCTGTTTCCATAGAGTCTCTTCTTGAGAGCACCGTTTGTGCCATTGCTGAGAAAGAGTTTTTTTCCGGTTCCATAGCCTCGGCGCTGTAGTTGCCTACTGCACCATCTTTATGGATCTGTTCCAGTTTGTTCTCGAGAATGGCCTTCTCATGGAATATATTTCCGAAGACCATTTTGTTCCAATCTTTTATCTTTTGTTTAGTTGTTTTTATCTTCTTTTGTAGATTGAACATCTTGGATCCGCTAACCTCCAAAGGTTCTGACCACCATTTCTTTACCATCTCAAGGAAGTTGGGGTGGTCTAACCAGAATTTCTCAAACCGGAACGGTTTGTTCCTCGGGGTACCCAGAACTTCAACAATAAGCGAGATTGGCCAATGATCTGATCCCCCACTGGGAAGGATATCTGATTCCGCTGTTGTGCCATCCATTATGATGCTTTCTGAGATTAAGAATCTATCCAAGCGAGAAGCTATTAGTCTGTCACCCCCCCTTCTGTTTTTCCAGGTGTAAAGGCCACTTTTGGGGTAGATATCTACAAGTTTGACAGTTTCAATGAAGTTTGTGAAAGCTTCCGCATATCTGTTTAGTTTCCTGAGACCTCCTTTTTTTTCCAAAAGGGTGGTTATCATATTGAAATCGCCCCCCAAAATACACTTAGATCTAGGATGTCTTCTGATAAGTCTAGTTAATGCTTCTAAAAATATTATCTTTTCTTCTAGTTTCTGAGGACTATATATATTGATACAGAGGAAGGAACCAAAGTTACCTATGGGTTGGAACTCCACTGCCATGAAGTTCTTGTTAGCTTCCGCCGATAACATCTGGACTTCCTTTGAGTCCCACATGGTTGCAAGGCCTCCTTCTCTTCCCTGACTCTCATTCTCTAAAACTTCCATATGTCTCCCAAGTTTTCTGCAAAGATTGCTGATATTGGGGCTGCTGCATTTAGTTTCCTGTAAAAACATGATTTCCGGTTAATACTTTTGGATTTTCCGCTTTAAGATCCTGTGTTTCGCCTGGCTATTGAGCCCTCTGGCATTCCACGAGATTATCTTCATATGTAACTGAGTTTTATTGGAAGGACTCGAAGGCGCTTAGCGCCTTCATCTTTCCTGAGTTTATCATGATCATGCCTAGTTCCTGTAGTGCTTCACCACTTGTTTTCCGACCTCTTCTTTTCTTTTGTTTTGAACAGGATGTTTTCCATAAAGGACTTTTTGTGTGTGAGCTGTTGCCTTTCGCCACACCTAGCTTCCTGTTCTGCCTTTCTAGTTCTGCTTTTTGCCTTGCTATGAAGAGGTCGTTTACTATCCTGACTTCTTCCTTCGATGCGTTCTCTATACCTCGGGATTTCCAGTTCTTAGCAATTGCTGGTAGGTTCAATCCTTCTCTGGCTAATGTGTTTTCCCAATCTTGATCTTCGCTGCCACCATCACTGGTCAACATATCAGTTTCTTCCTCAGTATCCTCTGTTCTCTCCTGCATTTGTACCTCATTATTGAGGTCCCCTACATGCGTATCTTCCCCCGTTGGTGTCTCTTTTTCCTCATTCTCTGCTCCTGATGTTAGGGTTTTGTGCTTATCCTCCGAGTTAGTTTCAGGGTCTAAGATCACAAAAGGATTGTTGTGGTTGTTCCTCTCCATGTTTCCTTTGAGACTCTTTCGTCTGTTTGCTCTTTGTCTGGATTTGGGTTTGATAAAGGCTTCTGTATCTTTATGGGCTTGAGCTGCTTCGGTCTCTTGTTCCTTCCTGATCATTGGGCAGTCCCTTATCAAATGCCCATGTTCGTGGCATTTGCGGCAGCGGAAGGGAATCTGCTCATAATCGATATCCTGAAAGTAATCCTCGTCCCTATATTCCAACCAGAGTCCTTCATGTAGTGCCCCAAAGATGTCCATTTCAACACATATTCTGGCATAGGAAGTGTATCTCTTTTGGAGAGTAGCTTCAGAGGCTTTGATGAATGTTCCCAACTTGTCACCAATTTGTTTCAGTGCATTCAGACCCCAGTAGTCTATTGGAAGAGAGAATAAGCAGATCCAGACTGGGACTTGGGTGAAAGACTCCTTCTCCGGGGCAAAATTTGGTTTCCATGGTCTCATATACAGACCTGCTGAAGCCAAAAAATAAGGACCCCCTTCAAAAACTTTGTCCTTATCTTCTAGGTTGGAGAAGACTACAGTAAAAAAACCTTTGGCTCCAAGGTGAAGTTTGACATCCCCTCGAGGCTTCCAATGCAGTTTGATCCAATGACAAAGAGTTCTTTCAAACGGCCAAATACCCATAAACTTGCAGATGATGGCTTGTTCTGCCATATGCTTTCTGTATGCCTGAATCTCTGGGTCAGTTATGACTACCCTTAGGTTATTGGTCTTTTTCGGTTTGAAGGCTCCACTGGATGAAGTGTATTTATTGGGGTTTGAACTAGGTTCCCCCTCCTTTTCCGGCTTTCCTTGCCTGTCACCTATTTGCTTCCTCTCATCATCATCTTGTCGTTTCTCGTTTCCTGGTGAGTTAATTATTAAAGGAGTTTTGTCTTTAGCCCCTGTCAGGCTTTCTGTCTCTGTGCCTGCGCTAAACGTTGTTTCTTTTGTATTGTCAGTATTCCCTTGAGGTTGTTCCTTATTCCCTCTGCCAAGTTGCTTGCTGCTGTCAAGCCCAAATATCCTGACCCCTTCCTTTCTATATTGCTTCTGCTTCTGCATAACTATTTGTTTGAAAGAAGGGGCCCCACTAGACCCCTCTGCTTCCATGCAGTCGGTCAGCACTTGACCCTGACGAAGCAGGGCTTCGAGGCAGGAGAAGACTGCTTCCAGACCCGCAATCGACTCAGCTCCTTGGAAAACTCAAACGCGACAGTGCTCATAGACAGTAGCTGAAGAAACGGCTAGCTGTTGCTACGCCAAACAAGGGACAGAGCCTGTAACTGTAACAGAACGCTTAAACCCTAGCGGCCGCCATTAGAGCTCCGCTTATGGTGTTTCATGAATCTTTTCTGTTTCAATCCCTTGGGTTTTTAATATTAATCCTTTTGGTTTATCAATCCCTTAGGTTTATAGTATTAATTCCTTGGGTTTAAAATTATCCCACCAGTTTATAATCCATTGAGTTTATAATATTAATCACTTTGGTATATTAATTCCTTGGATTTATAGTATTAATCTATTGGGTTTATAATATTAATTCTAAGGTTTATAATTTGATCTTAGGGTTTCGTAGGGTTTAATATTAATCCTAGGTCTAACCTTATTCGCTTAGGTTTATAATCCCTTGTGTTTTTAATATTAGTCCAATGGATTTATTAATCTAATCCAATAGTATTAATCTCTTGGGTTTTAATATTAATCCATCTAGTTTATTAATCTAAGGGTTCATATTCCTAGGGTATAATATTATTGATAAGGTTTATAATATCAATCTCAGGGTTTAATATAAATACCTTAGGTTTATAATCCATTGGGTTTGTAATATAAATTTCTTGGATTCATAATATTAATTATAGGGTTTATATTCGTGTTGTTTAATATTAAGCCTAGGGTTTATAATATTATTCACTTCAGTTTATTAATTTTAGTGTTTAATACTCATCCTAGGGTTTAATGTTATTCCCTTCGATTTTCAATATTAAGCCCTTGCGTTTATCAATCCATTTGGTTTATAAATAAAAATTATCATTAATAATAGCAATAACATTTAAATTAATATTATAAACCATATTATCGGGGAATATTATAAACGGTATTATTAATAATATTATTAATAACAAAATCATTAATAAAATATTAATAATATTTAAAAATTTGTTTAACATTATTAATCATAATTATTTTCAAAGATTTTTAACATTTAGTTTTATTAACACAACAACAACACTAAAATTATTAATAACATTTAAAAACTAATATTAGTAATAACATTTAAATAATAATGTTAATAACACCTTATTATTAATAATAATAACCCTTAACAACACTTTATTAATAATATTTAATATTTTAATATTCAGTGTTTATAATATTTAGGCCAATAGGCCTTTCCTTTGAAAGGGACCTTCGTCGTCCCTTTTGTTCTCCCGCTGACACGTGTCGTCGGCTCCCCTTCATCCTCGTGCTGACATCTGGCGGCGGGCTTTTGAGTTTTGGTATGACTTTCCTTCTTCTTCATGCTCCGTCGAGTTTTTCGCGTCGAGTTTTCCGGTTCTGGTCTGCTCCACGCACCGCCGGCCTCTTACTTGCTGCACGCACCGGGTTTTCCGGTTTCGGGTTTTTGCAGTTCTGTTGGATAAATCTCCACGCGCGTTGCAAATATGGTTATCCTAACCCGATACGATCGATCCTGCCGGTTGGCTGGAATGGGACGGAAACTTTGCCCTTCAAACGTTGTACTAAGGCGAGTATTTGAACACAGGCGCGGGGGCAGGAACATCAATACTCTCCGAATAACCCTAAGTTTCTCCATGGTGTGGGCAATTAAATGCTTTTCTGCACGATTACCTGTTTTGCTGTTTTCCCGGCAGTTTCTATGGATGAACTTACCCACACCAACTACCCACAGGCAGGATTAATCTCACACAGTAGCAGAGAACGAGCTGGAAACCCTGAGCCCGCCGCGCAGCTGTTAGGCCGATACTTCTTTGCCTCGATCGTCAATACCGGGAACTGCATCTCCAAAATCGTCCCCAAAGGACAACAAGGCTTCCAAGAGGCAGATACATACTCTAACAGTACAGGTATTGAACATGGACACATTCTACAGATAGCATTTGTTATGTAGGTTACGGAAAATATGTCCATGATTTTAATTTTGATTCATCTTTCAATTTTCTTCTCTCTTTTTGTTTCCAAAGTTTTGCAATTACCATTCCAGAATGGAATTTACAGGAATGGACGCTCATTTTTTTTTTTCTGAAAATTTCCGCGAGACAGAACATACCATGGTAACTTGAATTTTGAAATTAACTTGAGAACCATTGAGGAGGGTTTAATCAATTGAATTAGGCCAAATAACCAGTGAAGAGGGTTTAAACCTTACATTTGTGACGCAGTGAGGGCCGAGAGGAAATTGTGTTTCTACTTTTAATCTGAGGACCGAGAGTTTACCAACAGGGTTGGGCCGTTGGCCAAGTTTACACCCAAGGGTTTTCTTTACACGCGGTGGTGAAGGAGACGAGTGGAGGGTTTACTTACACGCAGCGATGGAAAAATGCATGGCCATGGAGGATAGTCGAGCTCAAAAATGGGATATTTAAACCCGCAGGTCCGCCCTTTTATTTATGCGCGGTCTAAGTACGTTACGTTTGGGTGGCTGAGCTCAAAAGTGGGAAATTTAAGCCCGCAGGTCGGCCCTTTTATTTAGGCGCGGTCTAACTATGTGCCGTTTCTTTGTTTTTTTATTGGGTTAGAATTCCGTCATTTAAAAAAAATTCTAAGAATGCCAGATCATGTAGATGGCACTCAAAAACTTTACTTTTAGGGCACTTATCAGAAAACTTTTAGGGCACTCATCAGATTATATCAGGTAGAAAATCATCTAAAAATATGGAAAAAAACAAAAACTTAATAAATTGGTCCAATTAAAAAATAAAAACTAATCAAACCTCAAACCAAACCTTAATTTTTTCGATTAAATTCATTGTCAAGTTCAAAATTGTTTTTAGATTCAGATATTAGATTTGTTTGCTGAGATTTGTTTGTGTCCAAGAATTTTGTTTATTGAGATCTTTGTTGCTGAATAATCTTTTTACTGGTGCAGAGATAGGCCAAATATGTGATAAATCGGTAATTGAAAAGTTTATTGTCCAATTTATGCATATTTCTGGTAAATTTTAAAGCTTTTCTACCGCAGTTTGGCCTATATTTGTACCTGCATTAAACATATGATACCTATTAAATTTTACAGAACAGACTAAACTAATCAAAACCCCACTCAAATTTGACAAAAACATGTTTAAAGAATCACAACCTCATTAAATTGGTCAAAGTCTATTTCAAATTTGAAATCACGCATATTCCATTGGCATCTATCTTGTTCAAGCATGAAATTGCATGGAATCCATTAACTTAGTAGTATAGGATGCTTTACTTTTACCCCCATGATATGTTCATTCTATAGAGAATCCAAATGAGGAATGCATGCATAGTAAGCGAGATATTGCAACCAATCACAGAGTTTTTTTTTTTCTTCTCACAATCGTTCACAATATTCTTTACATGAATTGAATTCAAGCATTTAGTTTATTTGATGTTTGCAAATCAAGAGCTTCAGGTTGGAAGATGTTCTCTGTTACATTGTAATTTGTACGTCATAATGTTGTTTCAAGGTTAACGACACAAACTGGATAGAATCATTAAAGGTTTTGGCTGTACTTAAACATTTGCAAGAGCTCAAGGCCTCAGGTCTGAAAGGTGTTGTCTTCAGCCAGTGGACTTCTTTTCTAGACCTGTTGGAGATACCTCTTAGAAGGTATGGCATTTTTTCTCTTACTTAGTTACTTATTTTTATTTTTGTTATCTGTTTATTAGGTTATCTGAGTTATTGGTAGTTATGAATATATAATTTGGAAATAGGATACGGCACGCAGGCAAATGAATAATGCATATTGTTTTACATTTAGCTCCCAACACTTCAATGCATATTGTTTTACATTGAGCTCCCAACACTTTATTTCATTCGTAACGTTAGGTTTAATGATAAAGATTTAATTGCATTAAAAAGGAGATCATGAGAGTTCAATCTGGTGACATTAGTTTTTTATTAGGCTCCAAAGGTATTTTGTTACAGGAAACAACCTTCTTAGATGTATAAGTAGTCTTGGAGAGGTTTCTGCTAATGTGTTCTACACAACTAATATGTTGCCATAGCAAACTTGTTTGTGAATGCATATTTCTGGTAAATTTTGAAGCTTTTCTACCGCAGTTTGGCCTATATTTGTACCTACATTAAACATATGATACCTATTAAATTTTACAGAACAGACTAAACTAATCAAAACCCCACTCAAATTTGACAAAAACATGTTTAAAGAATCACAACCTCATTAAATTGGTCAAAGTCTATTTCAAATTTGAAATCACGCATATTCCATTGGCATCTATCTTCTTCCAAGCATGAAATGACAGAGACAGAATGAATGGCTACTTTGCTAAGTATAGAAATATTTTTACCAGTAGATTGGGTACTAAACCCAACGCCTTTACAGCAACTTGGGCTGCCGCATGTTTAGCAGCCTTGCGCTTCCTGAAATTTGACCGAGAAGAAACGTATCTGATCCCATTGAGAATAACAGATGAACTGAATTTGGGGTCATGGATCCCAACAGGCTTTCTGACGAGATGGTGAAATGCTTGTTGAGTATCTCCATACTTCTTTTCCAATAAACTATGATAGTACTAGAGAGATTGTTCTTCCTCTTCTCAGTAAGTCATCGTTCATGCCTAGCAAAATAAGGCAGTTGGGTGATTGCTGGTATCTTTACCTCTGTTCATGGTTACTGGGGAAAGATGCCTTCATTCGATACTTTTGAAGGGAAGATGTTCTCACTCCATGCAAAAAGGAATGGAGGGCTGCATACACGATTTCTCCTTTCTCCTCTGTTTAATAAATGATACAAGTGTTCATCTCTTTGATGTCTTCAACAGGGATATCTATTTATTTCATCAAAAGTCATCCAAGACTACTTGCTTGATGATCTGCTTTATTAACTTTTCTTTAATCTTTGCAACATCCTATTTCTGAGTTGCCAGCATTCCATTATATTCTTTGTATTTTACCAAGGATGTTTATGTCATTAGGTCCAACCAATACGGAGGGGATTTTGAGTTCACTTTAGTTCACCTTTCACAGTCGTATCCTCATCACAACACCTCAAGCTCAAATAGGAATACAATAGGATCTCCATACTTCTTTTCCAATAAACTATGATAGTACTAGAGAGATTGTTCTTCCTCTTCTCAGTAAGTCATCGTTCATGCCTAGCAAAATAAGGCAGTTGGGTGATTGCTGATATCTTTACCTCTGTTCATGGTTACTGGGGAAAGATGCCTTCATTCGATACTTTTGAAGGGAAGATGTTCTCACTCCATGCAAAAAAGGAATAGAGGGCTGCATACACGATTTCTCCTTTCTCCTCTGTTTAATAAATGATACGAGTGTTCATCTCTTTGATGTCTTCAACAGGGATATCTATTTATTTCATCAAAAGTCATCCAAGACTACTTGCTTGATGATCTGCTTTATTAACTTTTCTTTAATCTTTGCAACATCCCATTTCTGAGTTGCCAAGGAAATGAACCTCTTCACTATCCCATTTCTGTGCATACATTGTCCTTTTACCTATTCTGTCCGAAACCCATAGTGTGTGTTAGTGTCAGAATTACTTAAATCGGTAATTGAGTTTTTGGTAGCTGGACAATTCTTTTGGGTAGAGCAGAGATTGGTCAACTGTGCCCTAAATTGTTAGGTGAGATCTTTCTTAGATATTGGATAATTTTATCTATAGTCCAAAGGTCATGGTATTGTCATTTTTTTCCAGCCTTACTCCTCCCTTCTGCATGCACTAATATCCCAGTGTCCTTAATCTTTAGAGTGTCCAAGAATTTTGTTTATTGAGATCTTTGTTGCTGAATAATCTTTTGACTGGTGCAGAGATTGGCCAAATATGTGATAAATCGGTAATTGAAAAGTTTATTGCCCAATAACTTTTCTGCTTGGGGATATTGCATAAATTGGACACGTATGTGATAATTGCTACTTGAAAATTTTATTGCCAAATACTTTTATTTTGTTTTGTTTTTGCTAGGGTAGTGCCGAGGTTACCAAAGTATGTGATATATTGGTGATTGAGATTTTTGTTTATGAAGGAATTTGTTTGGGTGATGCAGAGATTGGCCTATTATGTCATACTTTGTTAAGTAAGGTCTTTGCTGATGAATAATTTTTAGGGGTAATGCAGCAATTGTGTTATAGTATGTGATGATTTGGTAATTGAAATTTTGTGAACCATTGTATTTGGGGAAATGTTGCAGGGATTGGTCAAGTCTGTGATGCATTAGTGATTGAGATTTTTGTAAGGAATACTTTTAGGTAGGGTAGAGATTGGCTAAGTATATTTTAATTTGGTTATTGAAACCTTTGTTGCTAAGCAGGCTTTTCAAAGTAATGCAGACATTGGGCCAGTATGTATGTGATAAATGTGGTTTAGGCTAGCTAAGCCTAAATATAAATTTATGATGGTAAAAGCTCTGTTTTATTGTGATCATAAGTTATCACTGAGATCTTATCGATTTTGAAGCTATCATTTCTTTAGCAACTTTCCTTGAAGCTTACTGATGGTTTAGGCCCTTAGTGACCTTAGGTTATTCTATGATAAATTTCAATGCCATTTTTTAATGGTTGTAAAGACCAATATCTCTCACTTCTGAATCTGCACAAACCCCATATGGATCTCAGAAATCTATTTCTTCATAAATCTCCATAAAAGTCGTACATCTCACAGTGCCTCTGGAACCATAATTTCTTGAGCTTACACTTGATGAAGTCAATTTTTAGAGTAAGTTCAAATATAGTGAAAATATCTTGTACTTTAGGGCACAGATAAGTATAAATTATGCAAAAAAATACTATGGAGGCCTATCCATTTCATTCCTGCAAAGGGTAAATTAAGTGAGCTGACATATATGGCAATTGCCTTGCTTTAAACACATATGCATGTTGCGAAGAAATCCAGCAACAAGAACTAACCTTACAAGATATGCAGACAAGGATATTGCCACAGCAATCAATGTCGCTTTACCGTTTGCGCCCAGCAATAGAGTTGTTAAAGAGAATAAGAAAACTACTTAAGCTAACAATTCACATTTATGAAAGAGATGGACACAGGCAAATGCGGCGTCAACTACAAGAACAACTCGCACAATATGGCACCACAATAAACACTAATTGGTGTTGCCGATGCCATGGCCCATCATGCATATATGATTAGCTGCTTACACTCAATTACAACTAAATGTGATAGAATGCTTTTATTGTACATATGTTTAGAAGCCAGCGAATACTTTCATTGTATTAATGTTTAGTTAGAAACTACCAAGCACATCTCCATGTGTAAACCATATGTTAAAGTGAAATCCAACAGTCATGCTCCTTGTGTTTTGTTCACTCATCAATGGTAAATGTTTCACTTGCTATCCAACAGCTTTTATGACTTCAAAGACATATCTTCGTGTTCTATTAAAGGTTTTCTATGGTATTGGTGTCCCTCTGCTTATTGTCATGCTTCCCTGTAGAATGTCTTCCTGATCTTTTCTATGTTCTGCAGACTTACCTAATATTTGCTTCCATTTACTACTAGAACAATGGTATTATATGGAGATTGTACTTCCAATTACCACCTGAACATCTTGGACAAGTGAATTTCTTTATTCTGAATCTCGATGTTTACAGATTATTATAATAATTAATTATACAGAAGGCAAATGGCTGGCATGCAGATCAAAAGACAAACTGCTTTGGCATACCCAAAAAACGCTGTCACTCTCATTTACATTTTACTTGGACTTATTGTTTGTTTGTGTCTGAAGAGCTCCTACAAAACTACCAAAATGTTTGTACTCTTAGAATTCGAATGCCCACCTCCTCAGACCTGAGTAACCTCTGCAATTTCATCACAAAGATCACTCAATATGACAAAGTGGCAAGTATACCAAACAGCATGACAGTCCTTGATGGTCAATGCTTCTTCAGATTTCCAAACCAAGATGGTGCTTCTAACGAGTTATGTTGAAGTTTCTAACCAGTTATGTTTACAAGTAATACTAAGATCACTCCATAATTCACAAAATCTTGTAGCCAAATTGTTCTGTATTGATCCAGAGATTATATACGATTTAATAGGTATTCAACAGTCTAAAAATTAAATTGTAAAGTTTAAACACCCAGGTCTCCTTCAAAATCGGAGGGTCTAATGTTAGCTACCATTCTCTTAAGCTTAGAGTCCTGTTAAGCTGAAGGATCCGGATCCGGTGTTAAGCTTAGAGTCTTGTTAAGCTGAAGGATCCTGATCCGGATCCGGTGTTGACTTCCATTATCTCTGAGCCTTAGCCGTTACTCTGAAAAACTACTCTGACATTACAATTAGTTTGCCAATCCTAGGACATTACAACGTAGTTTTATTTTCTGATGTCGAACTTAACAAATGGGTTATACTTATCAATAAATAAAAGCTGACTCTGAACTTGGTTTCTTATAGGTTCTGAACAGGGTTCTCCCAAATACAGTATGAGTTTTCTGCCTGGAACTCCAGCTAGGCTAATTACAAGTTTTCTTTTATTTATTTTCAAACATCACATGTTCATTTAAATGTCTCCCTTAAATCTTTCCTTGGTTAAAGAAATCCCCTGGTTATCAATTAAAAAGATCAAATTTCCTTTGGTCTTGTAGGGTTGGCTACAATTACCTTAAAGAAGTATAAATTATTGTGATTTATAGGAGGATAACAATTAAGGCTTAAGAGATTTTTGGCAAAAGAATGTTTTATGACTTGGTTTTTTCTTTCCCTAAGCTATAGCTTCATTCAGTTTTTTTCCTAACAATCAGTATTTTTCTTAAGCCTTAGCTTCAATCCGGGTGCTTAGCTTCTTTGTTGAAATTACATGTGGCCTATTCTATTTATCTTGCTGATTACTCTGGACCTAACTACTGGTATATGTATTTGGACTTTTTGGAACCATTCTTATATTTGCACTGCAGGGGTAGGTGCTGTTATATATGTGGACTATCGTTTGCTGTGTTCAGGTGGTGGTTGATTTCACTGCTACGTGGTGTGGACCTTGTCAAATCATCAGTCCAGTGTTCGTGGAATTGTCGAAGAAATTCTCAGAAATATTTTTCTTGAAGGTCGATGTGGACGAATTGAGGGTACAGTCATTTAATCGCTACCCTATAAAGTATTGGTTGGAACTTGGATAGATATTTGAAATAGAATATTTTTGTCTCTGATTTTCTCTTTCCCAAATTTGTTGTTCTCTTTCCTTTGGTAAGAGAATTCCATGACAGGAAGAAGGGAAACGAGGAATGATTATTTAAAACAAATCAGATGTGTTACCTGGCACGTTTGTTTTTAGTATTTCTAGGAGAATTTCATGACAAGTTCGTAAATGAAAAATGAATCAGATGAATCAATATAGAGCAGAGTCCAGATTAATGAAAGCTTTTCTGAGTAATGCAGAGTCCAGATGTAATGAAAACTTTTCTGACTATTGCAGAGTCCAGATTCATGAAAGCTTTTATGATTTTGCAGGATGTAGCTCAAGAGTGGGACGTGCAGGCCATGCCTACATTTATCTTTATTAAGGATGGAAAGGCTGTGGATAAGTTCGTGGGTGCAAATAAGGCTGAACTTCAAAGAAAAGTAGCAGCTCTTGCTACACAAGAAGCCCTTGTTACTCAAGCCTAGTGCTATTCTGATATGCTATATGTCAATATTCCTTTTGAATTAAAACTAAAACTATTACCGGTGTGCATGTACTGCCCATGTTGAAATTGGGAAAATATTATATTGCCCTCTGTAATTACCAACGTATTGTACACATAGGTATTAGCTTTTTACACTCGTATTAATATCAATTATTAAAGGCGTTGTTACCCTGAGGCTCAGATTATCGATATGGTGTTAGATATGATGAATGAGGATACTTGTTGACAGTGTTATTGCTTTCCTAATTATTACGTGTTTTGGAGTTTTTTTGGGGTTTGTATTCAGCTAAACATTGATAAATCCCTTTTACCACAATCTGATCCTTAACATTGCTTCATTCCATGACAGCTTATTGTCCTTTATTGTTAATGTGATACCAACCATCTTCAGGTGGAAAAATATATGCATAACATTCTTCAACAAAATCACCAGGCAAACCCATGTCAAAAACTATTCTCTTGTAATTTATAGGCCCCAAAACTCCTCATAGATCAGTGAAACTGTAACTGAATTTAGAAATTCCAATTTAATAATCCTATCGGCCTCTCTTTGTACCTTTTGGGACAACTGCTAGTAAATATTAGCAAAAGACATTTTGTTTGTTTGTTTGCTTTTTTTTTTTTTTTTTTTTTTTTTTTTTTTTTTTTTTTTTTTTTTTTTTTTTTTTTTTTTTTTTTTTTTTGAATCTAGGATAATCGGTAACTTGTGAGAGATATCCTGAACAGACTCAGGATCAAATCTAACTGGCTGCCACTATAAACCTAGGCTACGAGCAACCGCCTGCAAGCCGCACAATAGCGGGTAACTAATGCCTCAACAAGAGCCGAGACGTCCGCTATGGGGTCGCCTACTCTTCTAGCCAAGACACAAGTCATATATATATATATATATATACTCAATGAGAGTTGAACCCTCATCTCGTGGGTTTCACCCAACAAGACTCACCGTTAAACCCCATATCACTGTATAGCAAAAGAAATTTTCGTTATTACATTAATATAATAAATCCAAGGGACTAATAGACCTAAAGGTTTAATCCTTTTGATTTCTAACAATCATTGTCACATTGCTACATTACATTGTAACTTATTCAATGTCGCATTGTTACATTATAAAACTTTGATTTAATATAACGTTTATAATATTAGGGCCTTTTAATATTTGGTTTATAATATTAAAGTTTAATATTGGGTTTATAAGTTGTAGTATTATGGTTTATAATATTAATATTAGGGTTTACCATTAATCCATTAGATTTATCAATCCCTTGGGTTTTTAATATTAATCTTTTGGGTTGATAAATTCCTTAGGTTTCTAATATTAATCCGTTGTGTTTAAAATTATCCCCCTCGGTATATAATCCATTGACATTATAATATTAATCCTTTAATTTTATGAACTCCTTGGATTTATAGTATTACTATCTTGGGTTTATAATACTAATCTTAAGGTTCATAAGATTAATCCTAGGGTTTAATATTAATACTAGGGCCTAATGTTATTCTCTTGGGTTTATAACGCCTTGGTTTTTTAATATTAATCCAATGGGTTTATTAATCTCTTGGTTTTATAATATTGATCATAAGGTTTATAATATTAATCATAGGGTTTAAATTCATAGGTTTTAATATTAAGGTTATGGTTTATAATATTAATCTTAGGGGTTAATATCAATCTCTTAACTTTATAATTCTTTGGGTTTATAGTATTAATCCTTTGGGTTTATTAATCTTAGGGTTTAATATAAATCGATTAGCTTTGTAATATAAATTTCTTGGGCTCATAATATTAATTATAGGATTTATATTCCTATGGTTTAATATTAAGCCTAGGGTTTACAATATTAATCCCTTCACTTTATTAATTTTAAGGTTTATATTCCTAGTGTTTCATATTCATCCTAGGGTTTAATGTTATTCCCTTATGTTTTTAATATTAAACCCTTGCGTTTATTAATCCATTGAGTTTATAAATAAAAATTATCATTAATAATAGAAATAACATTTAAATTAATATTATAAACCATATTATTGGAGGAATATTATAAACAGTATTATTAATAATATTTAAAAAATGGTTAATAACATTATTAATCATAATTATTTTCAAAGATTATTAACATTTATTTTTATTAACACATAACAACATTAAAACTATTAATAACATTTAAAAACTAATATTAGTAATAACGTTTAAATATTAATGTTAATAACACCTTATTAATAATATTGATAATTAAAAAAAATATTTAATATTTAATATTTTAATATTCAATATTTATAATATTAAATATTAGCAAAAGTTATTTTTCTTATTGGATTATTATTATAAATCCAAGGGATTAATAGACCTAAGGGTTTAATCCCTAGGTTTCTAACAATCATTGTCACATTGTAACTTATTCAATGTCGCATTGTTACATTACAAAACTTGGATTTAATACAACGTTTATAATATTAAGGCCTTTTAATATTTGGTTTATAATATTAAAGTTTAATATTGGGTTTATAATTTTTATTATTAGGGTTTATAATACTAATATTAGGGTTTACCATTAATCCCTTGGGTTTTCAATATTAATCCTTAGGGTTTATAAATTCCTTAGGTTTATAATATTAATCCCTTATGTTTAAAATTACCCCCCTCAGTATAATCCATTGACATTATAATATTAATCCCTTAAGTTTATTAATTCCTTGGATTTATAGTATTAATCTCTTGGGTTTATAATATTAATCCTAAGGTATATAAGATTAATCTTAGGGTTTATATTCCTAGGGTTTAATATTAGGGCCTAATGTTATTCTCTTGGGTTTATAATCCCTTAGGTTTTTAATATTAATCCAATGGGTTTATTAATCTCTTGGTTTTATAATATTGATCCTAAGGTTTCTAATATTAACCATAGAATTTATATTCATAGGTTTTAATATTAAAGCTATGGTTAATATCAATCCCTTAACTGTATAATTCTTTGGGTTTATAGTATTAATCCTTTGGGTTTATTAATGTTAAGGTTTATGTTCCTACAATTTAATTTCAATATCCTAGGCTTTACTATTAATCCCTTGGGTTTTCAATATTAATTTGTTGGGTTTATCAATCCCTTAGGTTTATAATATTAATCCCTTGGTGTCGTCGACAAACTATTGATGAGTAGTGGCAGGAAGCAATCTTATAGGCTGTAGACCTTTTATTGTCCCTTCCGCTTTCTTCTTAGCTATGGTTCGACTGAGGCCTTCCATCAGGATTACGAAGAGAAAAAGGGATAAGGGATCCCCTTGTCTTATCCCCCTCGAAGGAGTGAAAGGGATAGATGGAGCACCGTTGACAAGGATGGAGTATCTAGGAGATTTGATGAGAGCCAGTATCCACTTGATCCAGGTCCTGCAGAAGCCAAAAGCTCCTAGAACAGCTTCAAGGTATTTCCAGCTGACTTTATCCTAAGCTTTCGAAAGATCCAATTGCATGAGCATGCCTGCTTCTTTCCTTGAATGAAGTGAGTGAATCATCTCCTATGCTAATAAGATGTTATCGAGAATTTGTCTACCCTCAACGTAGCCCGATTGCTCTTCTGAAATTATGCCAGGGAGAATCGTCTTCAGTCTGTTTGCTATGACTTTAGAAATAATCTTGTAGATTACATTACATAATGCAATGGGTCTGAATTTATCAGGTGTCTTGGCTTCTTCAACCTTGGGTATGAGTGCTAGAAAGGTGGAGTTGAGGGATTTTAGAATGGTCCCTGAACGTCTGGAGTCCTCCACTACCTCCCAAACTTCCTGTTTGACGATGCTCCAGCAAGCCTTGTAGAAATTGATGGTGAAGCCATCTGGACCTGGAGTTTTATCATTAGGCATGCTCCTAATCGCTTCCTCCACCTCTTCCAAGGATATTTCCCTACATAGGGCCCAGTTTTGATATGAGGTAATAGTCTTAGGGATAGCAGCTGTTAATTCCTTGATGGCTTCCTCTCTGTTTATGGGAGGTTCCTGAGAAATTGATTTAAAGTGGTCCAAGAGCAGAGCAGATATGTCGTTGTGATTTTTTAGAATCTCCCCTGCATTATTTTTCAGTTCGAGAATTCGATTATTACTTCTATGGTCTAGAGCTGACCTGTGGAAAAATTTAGTATTCAGCTCTCCCTCTTTTAACCATTGAATTCTTGATTTCTGTTTCCATAGAGTCTCTTCTTGAGAGCACCGTTTGTGCCATTGCTGAGAAAGAGTTTTTTCCGGTTTCATAGCCTCGGCGCTGTAGTT
>APFE031327040.1:39258-55684 GCA_000404065.3 Pinus taeda
AATAAACAAAAGACATTTTTACTCAGCAAAGGTATTTAACTTTAACCGAATCCCTTAAATCAATAAAATAAGATTAAACATATTATTCCTTAAAAGAAGGTTCAATTAAACATCAAATAAAAACTAGGAGCATTTAAGAGATCATAATTTTTAACCAAAATAAACCCAAAAATTTCAAAGTTTGAAAAATGAACCAAATGCAACAAACAAACAAACAAACCATTAAGAGTGACCAAGATGTTAAAGCTACAAAAAAAAAGCCTCATATAAATGAAATGAACCCATTCTTGCATAGTAAAATCCTTGTTAGAGTACTTTTTTATCCTTTAAGACAAGGACACTACCTGTGTGAAAAAGAAAAATCCTCACCTCATCAAATTCTCACTTCATTTTCTATCACAGACAAGAAATGGATAAAGTAATAGTTAACTATCAAGACATCAATCTTAAAATAATTTGCAGCAAGAAAATGTGGCTTCAATGTTACAATAAAGAATACAAAGTATAGAACATGTTCTTACCTCAAATGCAATGTTAAATTGGAATATAGTATTAGTAATGTTGTTGTGATCAATAATTTAGAATCTACACCAAAAATAGAGAACAACAAATTTAATCAAATAAAAGAAATCACATCATTTGTACTATTCCATTCAATTTTTCTTACACTACCTATGGAACGTGTATACAAAAATAACTGCCCCTTCAGCCTTCATATTTATTGCACTAGATACAATCTTGTGGTATATCAATTTACCACTTCTCAATTTGATCCTCATTTTCTTCATTCTAAACACAATATTTTCCAAATGAACTGTAACTTTTATCCTCCAAAATATCATGTTCCATATCAATTTCATTAAAGAAGTTTGTTATATTGTTTTCACCCCTTCTCTCACAATCTAATCACCAAATAACTAGCGCTCTTTCATATGGAAAATTGTTAATGTCATACGTTGTTACATATAATCTTAAACATATATCGATATATTTATCAAGCTTGTTCCTCAATTTTGATTTCAAAAATGATAGTGAACTAAACATCCTCTCATCCTCTACTGACCCCATAATTATGGTTTGACACAAATTTTCTAATTTGAGATATTCTAATATATTTTCTTGTAAGTATTGTCTAGTACCTAAAATTGTCCATAATTTGGTTATCACACCATATTCTAGAGGATTCTCCAAAACATGAAATTGTTTTGACATTATTTTAACAAAGTACATGGCCTATTGAAACAATTTTTATGAATCTAAAATACCTTGAATATGCTCCCCATGTATTTGGACTTTATGGAAAAAATGACGCACCAAAGTTTTTAATTTAGCCACGAAGTCATATTTTAAAGTGTTTTGACACTATTGATTATTTCAATATTGAGGATACACCACAAACATGGACTCTAGTAATTCATCTCAAGGAAATCATTCTCTTATCTCTGATGCTAGTGATTGTGTAATTTTTGTTAAGTTGCATCCTACTAAAATGACAACATTATTGAATACGTCACTTGACACAAAGCACTCTTTGGCGAAATGTCGTGTATTATCAATGTGATTAAAGGGAACCATATATCCACACACCACCATAAACAATATCCCTTTTTCATTAAACTTCATTTTTTTTAGTATTTTCTATATTAATGATTGTATTCCAATTTGAAAATTGTGGACCTTTAAAAGATTTCATCATCATATACAAATTATTCAATAAAATACATGCTAATTTTCTTGTTGTACTTTGCAATATACATTATGTGATTTTGAGACATTTTCACAAGAACATTCATTTCATCTAGCATAGGAATAATTCCATTGAATGTTAATAACATCTCTATGCTAGTTAATCAAAACAACATCTTGAGCTTTATCTACACTGAAGTGATGTTTATACATCACCCCTACCAATGATTGGTACTCACTACATAGTCTTTGAGCTGGTCCATTCAATGAGATCCATATTGTATCAAATTATTTTAATATTTTGTTTCCATTTTTAACACCATATGAAATTTTTTGAAATACTGAAAATTGGTTTAGACAATGACAAAAGTATGCATAAGCTTCTTGTATAAGATATTCAACTTTTAAAATCAATGTAAACTTACTATTTTAAATGCAAGATTCATCCTATGAGCCATGCAATGAATACTTATCATATATGGTGAATTTGATAGTTGTAGTCTAACACAAAGGGCATTTCTCTATCCTTGCATTACTGATGTTTCATTTTCTCCAACAAATGCCAATTTTTTTGAAATATTAAATTACCCATACCACCAATTCCCTCCAAGCTATTAATAACACGGTCATAAATATTTGCAATTTTAGAATTCTCCCTCATTTTAGGAATCCCAAGTAGATGTGAATGCCTAATATGGTCATTGACCATATATATACTCATGCAGATCCATGAAGTATTATCAATATATGTAACCTAATCCAGTGAAATTGACAAAAACCTAGAATTTGAATTCTTTTGTTTTAAATCATCCTTTTTCTAATTAGGCGAGATATCTTGCCCAAATCCAACCGCTTGTTATAGACCAATATGAGGATAGAAATTTGATACCTTAAGAAAAGATAGGTATTTCATGTAATGTGGATAATCTGTCATTGATGACATTTAGATAAGATGTGAAATGCAATTCTTAATTGTGTCATATTGGATAAATTTCTTTCCATTTTCTTTATTTCATGGTTCATGCACTTGCCTCAAGATTACCTTACTTATTAAATATTTCTTATATTCATATTCAAGTTTGACATGTCGGCATTCCTTAGAATATTTCAATCTAATAATATGTTTCTCCTCATCATTTACAATTTTCTTCTCATACACCTTTCCTACATCCTTCTCTATTGTTTCTAGCTTGTTTTGAAATTTCACTTCCTTTCCAGTTTTCCAACTACATTCATTGCATCTAATTTCTCGTGAACTCTCATTCTCATTTTTTGGAGGTACTTTTTCAATATATGGAAATGTTGAGACCCAATTTTCTTGGAAGTTTCTCCCTATATCCCATTGGCCTTTTTTTCTTTTCTCGCGTATGTGTTTTATCCATTCCCAAGAAAACCCTTTAACATCTTCACTATGAATTTATAGTGAAAGTGCATTTATATAAGTTTCATCACTAGGGAAACATATACTGTCATATCCTATTTGGATATTAGATGCATTCTCACAAGAGTTACATCTCCTTCCATGATAGGTTGTTCAAATGACTTTGAAGCATGAAGATAATGTGTATCTTTGGATTGAGTCCTTTGAAGGTATGATAACACATATTTTTGTTGTATTTTTTTCTTCACACAATTGATATTTGAAATCTCATTGAATATTCCATAAATAATTTAGAAACCAAAATAAAAATTGCATGAGAAAAATAATATAAACTTAATACAATACTTACCAAGTATAAAATATCTATATCCATTTATATTTATTATATTTTTTATGAATTCAATTTATATGAGAAAACATACAATGAAAAATAAAATACATAAAAAAATAAGTTTGCATAAAAAAAATCATTAAAATAATGGGTTGATGATAGATGAATTAAGGAATGAAAAATAAATTACAAACAACAAAAACATGCATTAAGTTACATATTGTTGCTTAAACTCTTGTTAAAGGAAATGTTTGGTCCCATAGGTGATAGTGGAGAGGCAACTACTATGCAAGCCATCCACCGTCACCTAGGGAGCCTTACCTCTCTCATTTAGGTCAAATGAAATGTCCGAAACCTAATGGGTGAATCTAAAAGTATTAAGAATTCATCCACAAATCGTTAAAGGGAAAAAAAGTTAAAATATTTAAATGTCAAATCATGAATGGATAAAATTAAAACATTTTAACTTCAAATCATGAATATGATTTTTTAATATAAATTTATTTAATTATAATGGTTTGAATCCTAGTGATCATTCTTATAGTTAATTGTTTAAATCTCACTAAAATTTCACTTTTTTTTAATTTTTAAAGTGTTTTTTTTTTTTTTTTTTGTTAAAGATTTTATGTGGATATTAATTTCTTTTTTAATAGATGTGGAGAGAAGTTCATTGCCAGTTATATGTGGTTGGTAATCTTGAGAATTTGATTGAATTTGAACTTTTGATCTATGGTCACTCCATTGAAAATATGCTCTTTATATATGGTTTAATTGATTAAATCTTAAGATGATTTATTGTTGATATCTAATTAAATTACCCTAATTAGTAGATAACGATAGGTTATACAATAAACCCTAAAACCTTACCACATCGAAGGTTACTTTATTTTCCCCTAAAAATGTGTGATGACTACACTTTTCTTCCTGTTGATGTAAAAGTAGTGACTCACTCTAACTATCATACTAAAGTTATATATATATAATATATTATATATTATATTATATATATTATTTATATATATATTTCAGTTAATCTAATGATGGAACCTTGAGTAGGGGAGCACTCCACACTTGTCCAATCATATCGCTAAATTCGCCCACCATAATTTTGAGATATATCATTCATAACAAATGTTTTCCTTTATCCTCAATATGAGACAAATGTTAATCATGAAGGGTTACATTAAATAAAGGGTTAACGATCAAGTCTGGATGGACTAAATGAATCAAGGGAAATATTTAATTTGAGATTTATATTATTTAATTTTCCTTTTATTTAAAGCTGATAATTTACATTATGGACAAAACAAGAAGCACACACACTATATTATTTGGTGACTTCCATAAGGAAAACAAGTCACCCTTCATCACTATTTTCTATAGTATCATTTAGACAATAAAAATAATAAGTAAAAGAGAAAGGTCATATAACATATCTAGAAAATCAACTGTAGGCCTGTAGCTATGGACATTTAATGATAAACATATTATAAATGAAAAAGATATCCAAACCAAACTATTCATGTGGACAACGGTGAAACTTTTCTAATATCATTATCTATGCAACATATTCCCCATGTTCAGAATGCATTGTTTGCAGGCCAAGGCATTGACCTTCCCGTGGGATAATAGCTTTGTTTGGAGTGTCCCCAAATTTTCCTCCCTGATTCTTCCATGTGTCCTCATATGTGGTCGGTGATACCAAGAAGATAATCCTATAACTCCTTTGCACATTGGGTCAAATTTCCCTTCAAAGATCCTCAAACTGTGTAGGATATCTTCATGAATAGTATTTTTTTTTTTTTCTAGTGCTTAGGCTACTATGGCCTTAGTCATCTAATACATATCAATGCTTCTATAAATTTGGTACCTCATGTTCTACAGTGGATTAAGTTTGATAACCAATTGTAGAAATTCCCAGTTGTAGATCACCTGATAATACAATATACTTAAGCAAAATACTTGATCTACTTCTACAACCAATTTAGCAGAAGCATAATCGAACATGAGGAACATCAATAAGAACACATATAACTGATATGTAGAAATCAATCACACATAACATAGAAGAAATATCTAGGGGAAAGCACCAGCCTAAAACCCCATCTCTGTATTATCATACAAGTGGAAATATAACCAATATTACAAAAAGAATCAACTCAAAAGCTATCCTGCTTTCTCTGCAATACCTCTGCTGCTCATAGACAGTGCAACCACTTGTGTGAATTGGCCTCTTCACACACTCACTAACCTCTGATCCAACTACGCAGTCCTGAAGGAGATAAATCCTCATCATGGATGAGTTTCCTTTAAAGGAAAAATATTCATCCAACTTATAGTACACTGTCCCTTCTCTGATCTCAATTGGGTCTCTGTCTAAACTGACATGCATGAGTTTTTCATGAGAAAATCTTTAGTTATCTGAAGTGCAGTAGTTATATGCAAGCATGCATTAACTAACTGAACTTACTTAATTTAAACAAACTGTTTAAATCAAATATAACTAGACTTGACTCAGTTAACTGAGCCAACTAATTACTACTCAATATAGAACTCATCCTTATCTCTTTAACTGATGCATAAATTCCTCAATTAATAGATAAACTATTACATGTCGTCACATAAACTTCATGTTTGACTTTTCACAACACATTAACTCATGGAGTATTAACTAATTAATTTACAAACTGTTGTTAATATCAAATTTGAATTTTACTTCCTATGTTTAGTCCAGGGACTGACTAAAATAAGAACGGATCCTGAAATGCTATTTTTAGAAAGGCTATTTTTAGCACTTTCACTTTTCACCCATTTTAGCTAAGATCTCCAATGGCTGAATTGCTATTTATAGCTCGGCTATTTATAGCAGTGCTATTTTTAGCATCTTCTATTTTTAGCATTTCTTGTTGCACATTTCAACACCAATCATAAATATATTCCAAAATTTTATCATCTAAAAGAGTGCTACAATTTTCCATGACCTTTTCTTTACGTTTGCGATTAGTCGTTGTGCTTTCAAGGCCCAGGTGTGATAACAGTGCTCTATAACCCGTGGTATCTATTTTCTCTAGTAAGGTGAGGTTGATGGGAATATGAGGAAGCTTGTATTTTCCATATTTTTTATGCCTTTTCTTTCCCTCCTTGTTCATAGCCATTCCTCTAACCATTGTGCTCCAAATACGTTGTGTTGTTAATTAATAATTTTCCTATCCCACAGTAAAATTTATAGACCTAGAGGAGTATCCCCAAGTATTATGACTTCTAAGCCCTCCATTTTAGAGGATTTCCTTTTATCTACACTATTTTTAAACCCAAGACAAGACCAAGGATACTTTAATCTCCTTGAGAGAGGATCATCCACTTTAGAGCTTCCTAGTCCCTATGCCATAAAAATATACACATGGTGATGATAGATCCACAAATAGAAGAAAAACACTAAAGTCCATAATAAGAAATACATATACTTTTTAGTTTGACTTGCTTGATCTTACACATCTCCCTTTTTTAATTCCCTTAAGCTTTAGTGGTTATCATTCTTGTACTTACTTTCACTCTCTTGAGGTGTTTTCAATATTCCCCAAACCCCGCCCCACCAAGTCCCTTCACTTTTCTTTATTTTTATTTTTTTTAATTTCTTTTTTTTTCCCCCCCACCCTCATGTAATAACAAATTATCTTTATTTTGGTTTCACTTATATATATATATATATATATATATATTATATATATATATTACTATATCTGTGTTCTGTGTGTGTTGTGTGTTGTGTGTGCTCGGTGTGTTTCTTATCCACTTTTCAACTTTATAGTTAATATTTATTTTTTCTTCTTTGAATTTCAAAAAAAAGTATTTATAATTTTATCCAATTTTCATATTTCTTGATCTTTAATTAGTTATTATAATTCTTTATCTTTATTGGCTTCTTCATCTTTTATGGTTCAAATTTCTCCTAATGTCTACATTATTCTTTATATATTGATTTAATGATCTTTTCCATTCCTTGGAAGCCACTTTATTCTTTGATGGTTAATTCCTTTCCATTACCTTTATATTCTATTTTCATTACTAAACTTACTTCATATTTGATTGCTATATTTTTCCTTGATGATGGGTGGAATGTCTACTCAAAATATTGGATTTTTCAAATATTGACACAATTTATTCCAAAAAAATTCTCAACAATGGTTGAAAATGTTAATGATGAATTGGCCTATGATAGAAAACCTTGTGAAAAGGATAAATATGATCATATTCTTGTCAAGAGGTTGATTAAGGGATCATGTGAGTTCCCATGAGACATCAGCTGATCAAGTAACATCAAGAATGTTGAAGGAAACTATCCAAGTAGGAAAATTAGTAATACCAATATATGACTTGAAATAATTAGAGTAAGGATTCCTTTAGGCATACTTTATATATTCATTTATTTGTTTATGATGGAATGCATGTATGATAATGATACCTAGGCAGGATATGGTGAAGGAAGAAGCTTTTCATATGGAAAGATTATTATAATCCTTTTGAATGAACCATGAATTAGTATCTCATGATTGAGTCACTTGATAATGAGTGAATGGGTAACATAATCACGTTATGAATTTTTATAACTGTTAGAGCCTAAATCTACCTCAGGCTAAGAAAGGTAGGATCTAGGACAACCTCAAACCACGCTTAACCTGGTAGCTAGCCCTACCAGGTCGGGAGAGAGCTCTCTCCTGGTCAATCTCAACAAAATATGATCAATGAGGGCTTGAGATGACTAATATGAATACTGATCTTAGGCTAGGTATGTGTGCAAAAGAGTTTGATTGAATTTGATGATGTTTTGTTGGCTCAAATGTGAAAGGCAGATTTGGGTATGGGGAATGAGGCTCAGTTTTGCAGAGGCCTCTATGGGGCAAGGTAGGAAAATGGTTTGGTACTTCAAATTGAATGAGATGGAGAGTTTTTAGACAGGTGAGGAGTTTAAGAGGGAAGGAAAATCTCAGGGACCCTCTTCAAACAGCTGAAAACATAAATAACTAAACAAATCCTAAGTAGAGCACTGCAATTTCAATGGATTCTGTTGGTTACCTATATCAATAGGTTTCATATTTCATGATTGGCTATAAAAGGTCCAAATATGCTCTGCTTTGATGATGCAAAGATCCCATATTTCCATAAGGAGACAAGGTGTGTCTATATCTTGATAGGGACTCAATTTTGATGGATGGTCCAACAGCCTAATCTGGATCATGCCATGTGTTCAATTTATGTTGTAGAATAGAGAAAGAAATCTGTCCAAACTATTTAATCTTGGCAGATCAGTAGCTAGGTAGAGAAGCTAAGGTTCCCAACTGCTTAATCTGGGGCCTTGGAAGGAATAAGGGTAGCATTAGATAGGAAATGAAAGCAAAAAAGCCAATATAAAAGAAAAGGCACTTAAAGGGTTTGCAAGCCTAAGTGCACCCTACAAGAAGAAATAAAAATGTTAGGCAAAATAGTTGGGTAGGTAGATGGGGTTGCAGAAGTGGTGTCTCTTTCAAGACCAAAGTTGCTAATCATCTACAGGAAAAGCAACACACTGGAGCATGACTAACTTCCCTGTTTTCATTTGTATATCACTCATTATTAACACCCTTTCCCAAGTTGTGTAGATTAGAGAAGCTTATGGCTTTGTCATGTTCTTATGGCCTTAAAAGCCACATTTCTTGTGCAAAAAGTCTTTTCATTTTGATCTACTCTTTACACTAAGTTATTTTCAAGAAAACGTGGTTGTACTGATCCTCATCCATATGTTCCCCCCACATTAACAACTAATCCTATTATGTAATTCCCCTATCTCACCCTTCCCTACTAGTATTAACACCATGGTGTATAAACCCGAAATTTGTATAAATATCCCTCCCCTTGGCATTATAGCCATATGGTCTGTTCACAAAGGAATCAAAGTGACACCTGGTCGCTTTGATGAACCTCCCAGGTCATCTCTCTTCCCATTCCATGTCATTTTGTTCATATAGCCCTCATTTGCAAAGAAAGACCATAAAAAACCCCTCCTTCCCATAACCCTTTTTTCAAAACATGATAAAACCCGAAAAAACCATAAAACCCAAAGTTCCCCACCCAAATATTTAAATCAATATTTTAATTACATGGCAGGCCCCTTCCCAACCTGCACGACCCGTTGGAGGACCCGCCAGCCGTCCGATCTCCGCCGATTAGATCCAAAGGTGGGCGGTCAATCTTACTCCCCGATCTGCCGACCTTTAGCGTCTGGGGAAAATGGTTTTGGGCCCGTACGAGGACGCGTGGCGGGCGCTGGGGTTGTTCGGAGCCCTCTCCCCGATACCGCCTTTGCCCCAAAGGTGGTGCGGGGAACCCGCTTACCACCATCCAGCTTACCGCTCTCCTTCCTATGTCACTCTAACGCCATCCTGACGTCACCTTGCCTTTGTCCGCCCCCGCGCCCCGTGGCCCTCCACGCAGCCCTGCCACCACATTAGCCCTCCACCGTGTCCTGCCACCCTGGCTCTCATGTCAGCGCCACGTCACCTCCGTACTATGGGCCAACCATGACGTCATGCTGACGTCATCGGCGGAAAAGCGCCAATAGCGGCTTTTTCCGAAATTCAACGTTATAAACGGCCAAATAAGCCGTTTTAAGTCATTTTCATGCGTAAAAGAAGGAGCCGTTGACAACCAGCTGCCGCGAAAATTATCTTCCAGCCAACAAGTTCAAAGATTTCAACCGTTGCAAGTCCACAATTCCACTGTGCTAAGCCTCCACAGCCCGACTCGCAAGCGTCCAAGCCAGTTTTTCCAGGTATTTAGCCGGTTTCCTACTTCGCCCATGCATTTCAATTCTCTGTAAAAATTCACCATTAAGCACCAGTTAAACTCTTCAAATTCAGCTCTGCCTATCACACAAAGTCAACCCAAGTAATCTGCAGCACCCTTAAACCCCAATTCGACAGAAGAGTGCTCTTTCGCGGGCTAAAGACCCCGAAATTCCCCCCGAGGTACTAGGCATTGTTCCCTTTTGCCAAGTACAGGCCACCTGTTGTCATACCAAAAACCTCACTAGCTCTGCAATCTCTTATTAACAACTCACATCCCTGTGGATTCCACAGCAAACCACAAAAGCCAGTTTGCATTATCCACTGAAGAAAGGACATTAGACCGTGTCAATAGTTGACCTGCAGCTAAAAAACTCTTTAAGGACTCGTCAAACCATTGCCCCTACCTCTACAGATTAACTTCTATCATGGCATCTCCTGCAACCTCATCCATCAGTGTGGCCTCACAAAGCCAAACAAATAAGGAACTGGAGGCCTTGACATTAGTAGACAAGGATGGTCTCATTGGAGACTTTGAAGGAAACAGGGACTTCTTGCAGACCTTCAGTAGACTGAGGGAAGACTATAAGGATGGGCATGGTACGCATGGGATCTGGGAGTCAAACTTGCCCTATTACTGTCTCCCAGCTATGAATGTTTTCCCTGAAATCATTCACCTCTGTGCTGAACACTATGATGCCCAGCACAGGGCCGTCAGCAACCCATCAGGGAGGATCCTCTTTTACATCAATGCTGAGTCCATAAACAAAATGTTACACTTTGATCAGATAGAGTTGCTGATCCCATTCTCCATGAATTATTTGATGGACGTTGGTGACAAGATGACCAGTGAAGAACCGCAAAAGATCATCAGGAACTTCATGAGACCTGAATGCCATACTACAGAGCCACCTCCCTATCTGAATGATCAATTCAATGATGTAGGCAGGCTATTACTAGACATGATAGCCTATGTGTTGGGGTACCAAAACAGTGAGCATGTGGATAGAGCCATGCTAGTACTGCTGTCTGTTTACAGCCCATACCAACCCCCTACCCAAAAGTACAACTTTGCTAAGTTCATAGCCAATAAGATTCATGATCAGTTGACTAAAGTGGACAGACAGGGGGTCTTCAGATATTCAGCTTACATCTACCATATGTTCATGTATTATCATTCTGAAGCCTTCCCATGCTACATCAGAAGGCTGGATCATACAGGGGAAAGAAGATTTGTTATCTTCTGGACCTCAGTCTATCACAAAGTCACAAATTCACCCTATACCTACTGTGAATTTGTTGACCAATTTGTCTACCCAATCTCCTGCATGTTGATGAAGTCACCTCCTCCCAGGATATCCAATGAGATAAAGAAAGATCTGCAGCTTTCTAAGAACAGCAAAATAGGTGACTGGTACCTATATGAGCATCATACAGTATTCAGGGTCTATGGATGTGAGCTCTGTCCATACAGGCTCCCCAAATATGTACCAATGAGGTTGTTTGCCTTGGAATATTACAGGCAACTGATTCAGTCAGACCTTACCCACTTCCACAGCTCCAAGAAAAAGGCTCACCTTAACTTCAAAAACGAAATGGGCCCTTTCATCATGAATAAAAAGGAAGGATGGGAAGCTACAGATTTGATCCTGAAGGACAATTACAAGCTGTCCTATAGCTTCCGGTGGGTCCCTTATGACCCTCAAGGAGTCATCTCTGCTAGGAGAAATAAGTATAGGCTCCTAGCCATTAAGCATTGCCAATACCCTCATATAGAAAAATATGCCAACTTACAAGAATGGCAACCGGATACTCTAGTTGAGGGTCTAACTGAGGAAGAAAGAATGCTTAAAAATGTCAAGGAGATTGAAAAAACAATTGACCTAGATTATGTGCAGCAAGTACCCTTCAGACTGCCTTACTCAGTGGGACAAGGGACCTCAGTTACAAGGACTGCACCGCAGGCACTACTACATCAGTATCAGCAATGGACAAAGGCAAAGGAATACTAGGCGCAGAGGATGAGCTGGTAAAGGGACAAATTGAGCAACAGGCAGAACAACAAACAGAGAAGGAAAAGGACAGAAGACACAGCAGGAGACACAGCAGAAAACAGAGCAGCAAAAGGGCCAGCAACAAGAACAAGCTGATAAGCCACAGAATGGGCTGCCAGAAACTCCTGCAATACAAACGCCACCACCTCAAACGTAGCAGTCAACTGCCCCAGTTCTACAGACCCCAGCACATGAAGAAAGGGGAGTAAAAAGACAAAGAGAAGAGTCCACTCCTCTTAGTGGATCCTCCGACCAGCCAGAAGCCAAAAGGCAAAGGGCAGATTCTCCAGAGGTGGAAGACATCACTGAAGATGTCTTAAACATTTCAACAAAGGACAAGGAGAGCAGCCAGCAGACATGAACAAGCTCCTTTCAGCAGGAGCAAAATTTACAGGTTAGCTTGCAGGTGGCCTCCCAATCACAGCAGAGCAAGAAGCCAAAGAGCACCAAGGCTTCCTTCAAACAAATAAAGGCTCAAAATGAGCTATTGAGGGCTGAGGTGTACAAACAATTTATAGATGCTACACCAGCCATGCAAGAAAGACTGATGTCTGTTTATGACATCCAAGAGGAGAAGATAATATTCAGTCACTTTAAGCCCAAGGGGCCGCAGCCTAAGACAACTACAGACTTCATAAAGACAAGGGTGGAGGTCCTGGCCAGAGATATACACCCCATGGACCAAATCGAACTCCACAAGCAGGCTGGAGAGATGGTCTATGCCACCCTAGTGGAAAAGGCCACATTGGCCCATGAGCTGAAAGAATCGTTAAAAAACACTAACACTCAGCTGGACATTGAGAGAATGTCCTCCAAAGCCAAGGACAACAGAATAAAATCGCTTGAAGATATCATTGTTGACCTAGGGCATGATCCTAATGATCCAACAGGCGTTAAGGCCCTTATGAAGAAGAAAGAGGATGACCTCAGTGCCTTGAGGAAGAGGTTGAAGCTGCCACCCACTGAACACCCTCAGACAGCTGAGCTTCAAAAGCAGAAACAGCTAGAGGATCAGCTAGACCTCTTGCTGCAACAGGATCAGAGGATAAGAGAATTGGAGAAAGAATTGGAGGGAGCAATACAAGACAAGCAGGGAGAATCCACTTCCCAAGCTCCTCCAACAACTTCTACAACAACAGCAACAGTAGCAACATCAGGGGCAACAAGGGCCCCCACAACAGAAGCAGCAGATACATCAGCAGCTCAGCAGGATAATCCAACTATAGATGACATAACCAAGGCTGTCAAGAAAATGGAGCTCCAGGCCGATGAAATAAAGAAAACCAAGGAGAAGTTGGCAGAGCTGGAGTCGAAATATGACAAATCAAAGATGACGGTGGCTGAGCAGGGCAGAGAAATAAAGGCCCTCAAGGATAAGATAAAGGCCTTAGAAAAAGAGTTAAATCTAGAAACAGCCATGGCCGAGATAAAGAGGATTTTATGGGCCAAAATAAGCAAATCCATCACACAACAATGGAAATCAATAAAGACAATACATCAGCAGATGGAATTGCTAGGCCAAGCACACATAGAGATAAATAAGGCCAAAGCAGTACTGGGAAACAGGCCAGAATAGGCCAATAGGATGGTATACTTCCTGAACAGGCATGAGCAGGAGGAATTGGCAGCCATGGGTATTCCCAATAGAACAGAAGCTGTCCTCCTTGCCAAGAAAGTGCTCACCCTCAGGAGTTATATACAGGCAGTGGAGAGAAAGTGTTTTGAAATGACAGCAGATGTGGAGGAATTCAGGATCAAAATGGCAGAACTGCAAGCAAGAGGCCTGCCCAGTCTCTTAACCAGTGCAGGAAAATTGGTCTCCCAAGAGCAGTTTGCCAACATAATGGTGACATATATTGAAAATCAGATCACTGCATCTGGCAGTTCATCAGAACAAACAGGGCCTCCCTCAGGACAGAATTTATATGATAAGTTGGGAGGCCTATTCTTCATTGAAAATGAAGTAAATCACCTTTTTGAGACTCCTCCCAATTTTTTCAAATATACAGAGGCTGATGAAACCTTGATAAAAATAAGGAGACATCAGATGCCCAAGGAAGATTGGTGGAAATCAATGCTCAGAATTCTGCCACGTTAGCTTCAGCTATTCACTTACTACCAGCCCAGATCAAATACAGGACAGCATGAGGATAAAGCGAGCATTTAAGGCAGTTAAATGCGGACCCAACAGATGGACCATGACAGCTGGCCAAAGGACAAAGTAATGCACCAAACTTGGTGGTATACCCTCAGTCAACTCCAAGAGCCACCAAATCAGCAGTCTCTGACCATTTCCTGACAGGGCCAAGAGGACACACAAACTACAGCTGCACGGACATGCCACTCAGCAGTTAAGTCAAAGCACTCAGCCGACTTCAACCAACTCCATAAGCTCCAGATGCCAAGATTCTTCTGACAGGAGTTAATAGCTTTTATAGCTCATTGAAGATTGTAATAACTGCTCACCTACCAGCTCAATACTATTGTAGGAAGATATTTTTCCTTTTAGATGACTCATACCTGAGATATTTTTGTAATACACTTCTATATATTCCCCCTCACATTTGTTAGCAGGGGTTGGACTTCGGATGTGAAAAATCTCTTGTTTTCTCTTCTGTTACTCTCATGTTGTAAATATTCAGACAGCTAATACAAAGAATGATGGGATTTCTCCAAACATTGTCTCTCATGATGACTTGCTGGTGTGTGTCTCAAAGTTGCAGGATTCCTGTGTATTCCATGGCTCAAT
Organism: Pinus taeda; assembly: GCA_000404065.3. Classification (NCBI taxonomy): domain Eukaryota; kingdom Viridiplantae; phylum Streptophyta; class Pinopsida; order Pinales; family Pinaceae; genus Pinus; species Pinus taeda. Next base: position 54,278 of record APFE031327040.1, read on the forward strand.
AAGTCTTCTCACTACTCTCTGTTATATGTATGTTTGTTATACTTTCATTGTATCGTTCATATTTTCCATGGATTCAATATCTAAATGGCCAAGAAAAAGAATAGTCCCAGGATTTAATCTTTGAATACCCTGGACTCAATCCTAGCCGTTTCATATGTTTTCCTCGGCTATGGTATTTAAAGAGTAATTCTTCAGTGCTACCTTTAATACTATATCATCACAAGAACATGTTATTTCAGGAATTCATGTAATTGCTCCCAAATAACAGACCTCTTTCACACTAGTCAGCTTAAGTAAAGAATCCTTAATTGCTCTTTGTTGGTTGTTCTTCACTTCACACTCACAATTTACAATTTGTTTCATGGAATACATACAGGCCCTGTAGTTACAACTGCACTTAAGTCAAGTTCTCAAGGGAAAAACAGTCAAAGACCCCATTGCCCAATGGATTAGTTTCACCTGCAGACAGACTCTAAAAGCTATCAGAATCATCCTCCCAACCAAACATCAAAACAACCAAAAATTCACTTCATAACTAGCCTAAAAACTTCATTAAAACAACGACAAACCTAACAGAGAGAGCCCTCTCTGATTACAGCTGGGCTAGAAGCTGTAATCCAAAGATTGGTTAGTGGTTACCCCGGCCGCATTCCCTTGGGAGTCAAAGGAAACAACCTGGGTGTTAACATAAATGGCGACTCCACTGGGGACCCTTCAGGATCTAGAAATAATTGTATACGTACTAAGGATTGCACTCAAAGTCTGAATATCAGTCAAGAAACTTTCAAAACTGCTCCCATATAAGCATTTGCAGCTTGAAGGTAGAGCTGATTCGGATATCTTTCATACCCAACACAGATACATACAATCCTTTCAGAACTCCTGACCAGTCCTTGCTATACTCTGTGCTATACAAAGTTTTCATAAAATCCAAAAGGACTAGCTCAGAAGCTGGCGCCCAAGAAGAATCTTCGGTACACTAGGGCTAATCCTGACCCCAACCCCCCCTCTATCTTCCAAAATCCCAATACAATCCCCAAGTTAGTTAGGAACCAGCAAAAACAAGATCAACTTGCTGACATTAGTCCACAACCCGAGTATCCTAACCCAATCCCCACTCCAATCAAAGTCCTATTCCGTTCTACCTCTAATTCCCCTAGTTCTCCATCAACATCTCAAACTTCCCCACCAATTCCTTCTTCTCCCACACAAGTTCTCTTATCCCACATTGTTACACCCTCTATACCTGTCACCCCTGTGATACCTATTGTTCCTCTTGTCCCAGTTGTCCTAGTCAACCCCCAAAATCTAGTAAATATGGCCAGATATGCTCCTCTGCAACTACCTGCCAATCCAGTGGCCTTACCTCAAGATTATCAAGCCAAAATCTCATACTTTGACTCCACT